>VWYK01120334.1:32462-58345 GCA_013399775.1 Semnornis frantzii
TAAATCAGAGAGCACTGCCAAAAGGTGCATCCGCTGGAGCCTGCCACTGAGAGCAAAGCCTGGCCAATCTGCCTGTTAAGAATATGACTTAATGAGCAGAGAGTGTTCTTAAGCCTACCGCGGCTTTCCCAAACCATCACCTCCTGTCAGAGCTCTGGGAGGTGCTGGCAAGCTCTGCTCAGTGCTCTCTGGCTGCAGTCTGAGTTGCTATGATGTGTGTCTACACAGTAATAAGAAGAAAACCTGTGGAAAATGTGAAGACTGTGGGCATGTTCCCCGGAAAAAAAACTATTTGATTACAGCAAGGCAGAAGCAATCTTGACCTATGAAGACCTCTCTGAGAGAAAAGAATCCTGTTCTTCCCACTATCGCTTCCAATTTGTACTCATTTCGATATCAAGCCAACGAAAAGAAAGACAAAGGAAGGGAAACAAAACATGTATTTTGCTGAAGAAATACTAAGGCACTATAGAAAGAGTTTTTTTCTGTTGTTATGGAAACACAGAAAGCACAGGCCAGGAAAAGTGAATAAAGAAGCAATTTAAACTGCGAATGTAAACATGTTCTGGCTTCCTGGAAAAAGTCTTTACAAAGGACTTTGTTGCTGCTGTGGATTCTAAGCAACTGAAAACTCCAAATTCTTCCCCACAGGAACACAGATCAAAAATTGAAATCCACTGTAACACAATCACAAACAGGACACAGAATAATTAAGCAGGCAGAGCTATCAAACTGGTACATTCACCCACAGAAAGGAGCTTGCTGAAAATGCAGTAACTTGTTGGTTTAAGTAACCAATGGAGTGGTGAAAAGGGACATGGGTCCTGCACTGAGCTGGAGAAAAAACAGTTCATTCTTCCTTCCCCACATTTGTGTCTATATGTCACATCTGTTGAGCAGATAGCCAAAGAACTCATAAAATTGTTTTGGTTGGAAGGGACCTTAAAGATCATCTAGTTCCAAACCCCCTGCCATGGACAGAGCCATCTTTCATTCTTCCATTCTCTCAACCATAAACTACTTATTAAAAAAATGAGTTAAGCTCTTTTATATGGAGAACATGTAGAATAGAATGCAAAAGCTGATATTAGCTGTTAATCTATGGTCCTTTGACCATTAAAAAAATATTAATTAAAAAATATTGCTTGACACAGTCCTAAGTTACTTCGCAAAATAATAGTAAATAATTGTACACATAACTGATTAGCAAAAATTGGCTTTAAAATCCTCATTCTGTCTGCAGCTAATGGCTTAGTGAAGTGGCACAAATGAGCTGTGCTGATGTTACAGCATTTTTATAGAATCATGGAATCAGTCAGAGTTGGAAGAGACCACAAGAACCATCTAGTTCCAACCCCCCTGCCATGGGCAGGGACACCCTACCCTAGATCAGGCTGTCCAGAGCCTCATCCAGCCTGGCTTTAAACACCTCCAGGGATGAGGCTTCCACCACCTCCCTGGGCAACCTCTTCCATTGTCTCGCCAGCCTCATGCTGAACAACTTCTTCCTAATATCCAGGCTGAATCTACCCATTTCCAGCTTTGTTCCATCACTACCTGACATCCTAAAAACTCCCTCCCCAGCTTTCTTGTAGGCCCCCTTAGGATACTGAAAAGCCACAATAAGGTCACCTTGGAGCCTTCTCTCCAGACTGAACAGCCCCAACTGTTTTTAGGTATCTGCATCATCTGCTCTGGTCAGGTGTCATGGAACTTCTCAATGAAAATGGAGTGAGTTCTCATGACAGATCCTTTACTGCAGAGTACAGCAATTGGCACTTCCTCTGTAGCAGGACAGCATGTTCATGGATCTTGGGATCTCACTGAGAACACCATTCCATCACCTCAGAAAGAAGGAAACAGGTTTTTCACTTGTAGCAATAATCACATGCTTATGTAAATGAACAGTGAAAGACTATGACAGAGGATTTGTCATCACTCCTAAATATTTGAGAAGCAGGTTGTAAGTGAATCCCCAATGGTTTTAGCACTGTGGGGTTTTGGGGTCAAATATGCTGACTGCACCTATCAAACAACGAATGCTGCTGACAACAAACCAGCTGCACATCCAAGAAGCACTTTTGCAGATAAGCTAATCCTTGGAAACAATTTCTATTCCTCACCAAAACAAAATACCAAAAAGCCTCAGGGGCAATAGACCACAGAGTTCACATCATGGACCCAGTGACTCCTAAATTCATTCTGGAGAGAAAACCATTTTCAGTGTAGCCATCTATCACTCGCCCAGCGCAGTCGCTTTTTCACTCCCTGCAGGGCAAAGTCTTTTCATCCTTGCTTCTGTTATTTTAAACTGTGGAAGAGAACAAATTACAGACCTAAAATCACTGCTGGTTCTTTATTCTTTGCTGGATCAAATTTTTACATGAATTTGTGACTGAGAACTCTCAACTTGGACACCTGAACTGTGCTGACAGTAACAGTATCTGCTACAAAAAAGCCACTAAACCCTTCAGGAATGTCCATAAGCAAAATCCAGCAACAGTCACAGAAACTTTGCCATCATAGTTATGGAAAGTGACTGAACTGCACTAAATTAGCATTAACTTTGGCTTGCTGTTTCTGTGCACTTGCACACAACTTTACCTCTAAATATCTGACAAACTCACTGATGTTCTTCGCAGAGAAGTAAAATTTAGAAAGAGAAGTGTCTTATCAGGTGCTAATGAGAAGTTTTGGGGGAAAAACTCAAGGTAAAGGTAAACTGGTGAAGCATTTTACCCTGTGTCTTTCCAATATTCTTTAGCAGCACACACAAACCCAAGTCTCTATATATTGACTGAAATGAAAGTGACACAATAAAATATCATCACATCTCTTTGACCAACTGTATTTCAAGAAATACAGCTTAAAATGCTAACCTGCAGTGGAAGACTGTGGTGAATGTCCTGGTGGCTGCCTGCTCGAGAGATCTACTGCCAGTTTTGCAGCCAGGAGAGGGGTAACTGCGGCAGAGAACCTTGGGGGCAATGGTCACAGAACACTGTTTTACTTTGAGCCAAATGTGAATAGGACTTAAGAAATATCAAGATTATATCCTTGCTGATATCCTGTCCCTAGTGCACAAAACCAGACCCAATCTCTGCTATGAAAGATAAAATACACTGATTTCTCCCTAATTAAGGATGAAGTACAAAAACAACATTTGATTGTTGTTTACCTTTCGACATCTGTTGGCCTCTTTCAAACACAGTGATTTGAAAAAAGGGAAGAAACCTCACTAATTGCTCTTAGAGCTGTGTGAAGAGTTGAGGCTTTCTGTTTCTGGGCTTTTGTAGGGAAGAGCTGTGTTTCAGATGTAGTGTGTGTTGCTATGGTAATTATTATTTTACTGAATGATATACACTCAGAATTGATTTCATATTGTCAGACAGCAATTAAACAGATTACACTGTGTATACTCACAACTCTGAAATATTTCCAGTTTGGTTTAAATTTTAGGGCATGTGGAAATCACTGGCCTGACAGTCCTGGAAAATGAAATCCTCATCTGAAGGGCAGCTCCAGCTGTACAGGTTTCCTCTTACCTCCCCAGTGGTCTAATCACAGGCCAATGCATCTTGGGAGCAGAGATATTGCAAGACATTTTGGTGCCTGAAGTCAGACACTGACTCTCTGGCTCATCACAGCTACAGCCTTCTCCTGCTCATACTTGTGCTGCAGACATGAAATCTCTCTTTTGCAGATGGCCGTAGCAGCAGCTACAGTAACCATCAGAAATCAAAGAGGTTGGCTTCTTTCCTCCATTATCACAGAACTCCAGGAAAAAGTTTTCAGTTGCTAACCACTGAGAAAGCCTTCTAAGTGAAGCCACATCAGTCTTCTCATCCTGCAGTGCCTTTTGCCACCACACAACCTCTCAGGATGGAACACAGCTCTGAAAGCAGGTAGACATCCATACAGCATCTGCTGCAACACTGCACCCTAGTTTTGTTTGAGGCTAATTGGAATATTTTAATGAGAAAAATCAGACTATAGGCTGTGAAGAGAAAACAATGGTGATGTCTGCTTCACTCATTCACTCATAGGACACCTCTACAGCAGAACCAAAGCATAAAGTACTCACTCATTCACAAACCTATCACTTTTATTCCAGATCCTATACATGCTTTAGATTGACATCCATAGTTTCCAGATTTATCCAGCTCTCTCAAGTATCTAACTTGAACTTACAGAAACACAAAAACAGTTGAAGAAGAAAACCAGGAAGGATCACAATTTAATTTGCCTGAGACTCTAAAAAATGATGCTAAAATTTGAGTACCCAAGCCCACAAAACCCTTTGGAACTTTACTTGCTATGCCTTAGCTTGGCAAAGGAAGAAATGCTAGTGGCAAGGACAGGAAATCAAGAAAGCCCAGGCTTGTGCTTAGCTTTATTACAGGCTTTCTTTGGTAAATCAATCAACTGCAGAATCCCATTTTTCCTTGTGCCTAAGAAATAACTCAAGACAAAATTTAATACGTGTGAGTAGGGATAGTCAGGGAGATGAATGATGAGCTTAAAAACTCCTGGATGAAAAACACTGGAAAAATGGACAGAACTGTCAGGATGGAAAGAAGCTGTGCAGTTTCTGAACAAAGGACAATCATCTCAAAAAGAAGAGCAAATTCAGTGCCTGCCTCTGCTCCACAGCCCCGTAGCTACAGACATGCAATAATACAGACAAAACCAGGCTAAATCTTTAAGCTACATGGGAAGGACACCTGACAGACACAGAACAGCAAGGAAAATTACAAGTTGTTATTTAATTATCCATATATTTTCTTGGTAATTCTCTATAGCAAGTGAATTATTTTCATAGGTTGACATATTACAGTTGGGAGCTAAGAGATCAGGAATGAGTCAGCAGCAGAAGGCTGATGGAAACATTAATCTTGAAGAAAGAACTAAAGGACAAGAGGAAAACAGAGTATCATTCAAGATCAGAGAAAATATAATGGGCACAGAGGGTCTGACAGAGGAACAGACTGATTGCTGCAGAAGGGAACATCAGCCTGTCAGAAGCAGGCCATAAACAAAGAGGACAAAAATCAACCAAAATAAGGTGGGGCCTTGAAAATGAAGATAAAAATAATTCTGACTTCGAAAGGAGATCATCATTTACCCAAAGGAGGTCATGTCATGGCAACATGACTGGAGCAATTGTGGAGTATTTTCTGTTTCTCTTAGTGATAAGGAATCCACATCATCGAGTCATTTCACTAGCGGCATTTCAGACAGCTCACAAAGGATTTGGCATTCATGCAGGAAAGTCTTGACTTATCTTCCTGTCCCAGTTCCCAGCCTTGTGAACAGTGGAGGTTTGTGTGCCATCAGCGTATCAGCAAAATATCTAATTTGTTCACAACAGTATTCACTCCCTAAAATCACTAAAGCAGGAAAAGACTTTTTGATGTCTTTTAAATCAAGCTGTCATGTTTGCAAAATATACTGCGCTGGGTATCCCTGACATATGGGCAGAACAATTTGGTTTGTTTTCTTATATATGGTCTTGGTTCAAGGAAAATTTACTACATGAGGGTTATGAAGAAAAAAAAAAATGTTGCAGGAGGAGCCAGCATTCAGTTCCAAGGGAACTTGAAATACAAATTTAATTTTAATAGATATTCAAACTGTCTGCTGGGCTTAATATTCATGCTAATTATGACTAAACCCAAATGGTGATTCTTTTTCCTATGTGTGTGTCTGGAGAGAACAGGGGAATATAAACAGGGTTGCTCAGATCCAGACCAGCAGCTGCCAAAAGAGCTCAAAAAAGGCACCATAGCTGCAATTCCTGTGTCTGCAAAAAAAAAAAAAAAAGCAAACGCTTAACTAACGGCAGGATTCCACAATATGAGTTTATTAGAGCACATAATCCCCAGCTTTCCAAAAGGGCCACAACATTAACATGCACTGGTGAAGGAGCAGATCCTTCCCAAGACAAGACCAGCAGCAGAAGTGAAATGGTAGTGATAGCAATGCCCCTAACTTCTCCTTAAAATGGCTCTAACAACATCTTTGGCCTGGCCTGGTTAACCTGCGCGTGTGAGGCTGGACTAAAAGTTACTTTAGGAGCCAACTGGAAAGGAGATTCAGCCTTTCTAAAACGGAACTGTTTTCTGTGGTTTAAGACTGTTTCCATGGAGAGACCACAGCAGATGAACATCTTTAGGCCAAGTGCTTTGCTGCAGGCTTATCTGAAAGAAAGCCCCACAGCAGGAAGGATAATTGAGGCCAGTGGTTTAAAATTCATGGGCATTCTCCTATAGCTAACACAGGAGCAATTTATTTTCATTATTTTGATCTGTTAAGCATTTAAAAGTTAAACAGGGCTATATAAACCTTCTCTTAAATGACACATCTTAATATAATATTTACTTAGGACAGAATAATGGACCTTGCAACAATGTCATGGCAAAGTGGCAGGCAAGATTATTCTCTAGAGAATGCAAAGGGATGCATATGGGGGGGAAATGTCCATCTTAAATTCACAGACAAAACACTGGGTTCTGTACTGTTGCCACTTGGGAGAAACAGCTTGCAAGTTATAACAAATAGGGCTATTAGAAAGCCAGGTTACTCTTCACTAAAGGAAAATAAAGCATTTAGAATGGCAGTAATTATTAGGAACAGGAGACTTGTTACACTGCTTTATAAACCCTGAGTGTGCCGGCAACCTGAATCTATCTCTGGGATCTCAGACCAGCTTTCCTTTCCTTACACCTTACTGCTTCCAGCACATATACCTGCAGACAAACAACAAAAAGCACAGGACAGATCAGAGAAATGGAACAGCTGCTCCTTGAGGCACAATTAAGAGTTTATATTGTTTTTAAAAGTCACTTGAATGCACTTGTGAATGAAAAGCAACCTAGTGGATATGCTGCATGGTCTTACAAGGCAAACTTAAAATTCAGCCTTTGTCCTCCAAAATGTTTTGCTCAAGCAGTAGTATGACAGCATCTTTCTTCCTGCACGTCTTCAAGATGCTATGAATGGTGCTATACATGTGTAAATATTTTGGACAATTGCTAAATTGCTTTGCAGCTCTTCCAACAGGTAGGGCTTAGGCTTTTCAGTTCACAGAATGTCAGGTTGGAAGGGACCCCAGGGATCATCTGATCCAACCTTTCTAGGTAATAGTGCAGTTTAAATGAGATGGCTCAGCATCCTGTCAAGCTGAGTCTTAAAACATTCCAATGCAGCTCACATTCCTGAGACCCCACAACAACTGATGTATGTTAAATAACTCATCTGTCTCCTCTGAAGCTGCCAAAATCATGTCTGTTTTACACTTTGGAAAATAAAGAAACAAATATTAAGTGGCTCAGAAAACGTGACTAGGAATTTTGCAGAAACAAGGTTTAGGGTCCAGGAGCTAATGTTTAAACTTGAACTACAGATAAGACATTTATCTAAGTCCAGAGGATATTTTCAGAGGTTTATCTGCTTAACCCATTTGGAGGCAGCAGGCAAAAGGGAAACACAGACTTCACAAAAGATTTTCTTAACCACACTCCTGTACTCTCAAAACACAAGCCCTGAGATGTAGCTTCCCTCCTCCATGCTCATCCCATCATGTGAATCACTGCTTTAATCTGTTTCACCTAATCTAATCACTCATCTTATGGGGGCTGTGAGCAACCTTGCAGTCCAATTTAAGAGCCTTCACCCTCTGTTTTATTTTATTGCCCCAAGTTGTTCATTCTATACGTGGGTTAGAAGGACATCTGCACACTTTTCCCAGGACAGAAGAGTAATTTAAAACCTGAATGGAGGAAAGACAGCAAGAAAATGTTCTCTGGCAAGGCAGGATGCTGCCAGTTGCACTGGTTTTGCTCCTGGCTCTCCCATTCATGATAAATGTTAGTGTAAGGCTTTTGTAACCCAGTGCCAAATCAGACCAGCTGATACTCAGAAGAAAATAGCTGAGTCTGAGAACATTTGCTATAGCTAAAGAAATTCCAAGGCATTTGATACAGAACATTTACCTTTGACACCAGAACCTCTGTATACATGAGAGGAACAATTTATGCTGACATTTTCCATTGCAATGCTCTTTTCCATTACAACTGCATCAAGTTCTTTCCATTCTTATGCATAAAGAACAATGACCTTAAAAGCAACATTTCAATTTACAGGAAGTCTTAACGAGTAGAATCAGCACACCCAAAGGAATATGATGTTAAAATATTATTCTCTTGAACTTTGCAAAACACAGTAAGATAGCAACACGAATAACAAACACTTCACCGATGCAATGCGTGCACACTGCAGTGAGGTGTTTTTGCAAGTAAAGGTTAATTTGTTTCTCTCTGCACAAATTAAATGGATAATTAACAGAATCCATATTCCCTCACTCAACCCACATTTCCTGCAGATGAACAGTGGGGCACAAAACCAAAACGACCACATTTTGATGGGGTTCTTTGACCTGCATTTCTCGGGCCAATGAGGAATTATCTAGGTAAGAAGCAAATGAAGGAACCCATGTAAAAAGGAATTCCAGCCTACCAACTGCCTTTGTCAGTCCCTGTATTGTGACAGACATTTCTGAACGCTGGCAGACATCTTCTCTCCACTAATAACTGCAGACTTGCACATCATGCATCGACCAGAATCACTGTTTTATTACAGTATAATATAGACAGGTAACACTTTTCCCTTAGAATGGAAACCAGCTCTGTGGCAAAGCACTGGTAAATGAAACAAGGACACGAGCCACAAAAGTCACTCTCAGCCAAGAGCCTGTAAAAAAAGTATGGGAGCAGAAGAGAAATGGAAATGTTAATTTATTTTACTTCTTGAAATTCTGGATGCGATTCTGCCGTTTGATTGCATCTCTGGGGATAAACTCAAAAACTAGACAGGCTTGCTTTGTCACATTCCTCCTCTGGAGAATTCTGAACAAGAATCTATTTGCACCATTGCAGGTTGGAAAAAAAAATCTGAATCAACAGTGACTCGCTCAGGCTACTTCCTGACTCCAAGACAAGTGACACAAGAAGACACTGTACCTTTCATCCAACTGTAACAATTGCTCTCAGTGGATTTTACATGCTCAAAAATATATTTATGATGCCTCATTAGGTTGCCAAGATGAATAAACTTCACCAATCAACATTTATTTTACTAAATTTAACTGGTATTACCTTTGAGTTGAAAAGGAAGTGAAGAACGATGTAGGTTTGAGGCAGCTATTTGCCCAAAGGCTTTGCTAAAGGTGAAAGTAAAAAAAACATCAAGGAGGGTTGGGGATAGGAATAAAAATTATTCATCTGCTTTAAATGTTCTTTTTAACAGACATCTTACAGATAAGTAAGGATAGGAGGTGCTGCCATCTTCCAAGTAAGAACATCAAAAGTTCATGGCACCTGTATCAAGAGAGCAGAAGTGATGAGCATCCACTCATTTGGCAGGCAGCTGAGGTGCCATGAACTGGTGGCGTTGGTCTGGTACTTCATATGCAACTGTCGCTACCACATCGATCACCAGCAGAACTGCCACCAGCATGGAGTTCCAGATAATCACTGACTGGAGAAGAGGGAGCAGGAACAACAGGAAGCTGAAAGAAGCCCTGAGCTAACCTCTACTACTGCAGCTGGCAGAAATAATTCTGAGATTGAACCCAGGACCTCAGTTTTAAGGGAGAAACAATAGCCTCTATCAGCCTTAAATTAAAATATCTTTCTTTACAGAGTCTGTGCTTGCATTTGTCTGTGTGTGTGCATTTAAGGATAGAATAGCAAGCAGACAGATGCTGATTTGTGGAAAGTTAGAACAGCCTACTTGCTCTGCACTAGGCTGTTTTGTCCTACCTGACATTATTATTTCCCCCTGCTGAATGCCAGAACATTGTCTAACCTCCAACATATTTTAATATCACCTTTGTAATGCCACAAAGGTACTAATGACCAGCACATTTCAAGTGTCTGTATTAAGACTTTCATTATGCAAAAATAACAAAGGAAGTTTCAAAAGTCTGTGCTGTCCATCTGCAGATAGGTAGCCACAACCCCAAAAGCCTTTATCTCTCTGTCTTATCTCCAAGACAATACTGAAAAGTCCCATGTTACCAAATGATTAAAAAAAAAGAAAAAGTAGATGTCTGGGCTTATGCTATACCATATTAAAAGCTCAGCACAATTTCATTAAGTAACTACAGCTGCTTTGTTTGATATTACAATCACAGATCTTACTCTTTCTGACAATACGTAATCCAAGATATTTGGCACTCTATCAACAATTCCAGACTTGGAAGGATTATAAATGCACTGACAGTTAAATGGAGTTAGAGTTCCCTGCAGAAGACTGATAAAGTAGCACATAGTCTTTGATAAGTCCTATCAGAGCCACACTCTGACAGGAATTCCTTTACAATTCCACTAAATCTCATGCTATGAACCTCATTATGCACACTGCCATTTGCCCCACTAGAGGCTGAACTCCCTTGCCACCAATAAATATATTCCATTTCTTTCCCCAATTACATACATACTGCTTTATATTCCAGATTCAAAATAACTGATTAGGCTTGGTGGGGCTGGGAGGGGGAGAAGATGCTTTTGTAACAGCATGCAGAGATCTAGTCAGGATGCTTAATCAGGTTAGCTGTAAGACGAAAAGCTGTCTGGTGGCTTTGCAACAAAGCAATGAGGCTCTGTAGTACAATGCAAACACCTTGCTTTAAACGTTTACAAACAGTAATTTCCATCATTGATGCAGAGTTACTCTGTTGAAAGGAGTTTCTGTAGCAACATTGCAGCTGGGCGGCGATTAAATCTTAGATCTTCAGTTGCAATAATTCTTCTGCGCGCCGGAGTTTTACAATCTAACTACCCACATAGGCACACGCACGCAGAGCATCAGGACATGTGCCAGTACTATTCAGTAAAAGCAGATCTAAAGCTGACTGAACCTCCTTCTTTTGTAGGAATACCACGATGCTAGCTCCTGGAGAATGTGGTCCTACTTTCACTCGCTTAATTGGATGCAACATCATGACAAAATCCATTCTGAAACCTCTTTTTGCCTTCAATACAATTTGGTAAAATAGCAGAGCTCTAGCAGCAACAGCATTCCTGTATGTGTAATGAAGATCTCAGATCAAACATCTCCACAGCTTCACTTAAAATAGCTGTATTATAATTTCCTAGATTATTACCTGCCAAAGCTCAGTGGGTGGTCTCTGAAGGCCTACGCCATCAGGAATCCCAGGTTCTCAGAATCTTGTCATATCTGTCTGCATCCACCCCCTCAATGTTTCCAGTTTCCCTTCTTCTGCTTCAGAAAGTAATTCCCTTGGTAGCTGTCATATTAAGATATTGGGATACAGTCCTCCTGCTGCACTTTTGGATTCTAACTGAACCTGACTGTCAGGTTCATGAAAAGAAAGTGAGTAAAAGCTGCTGCAGTGCCTTCAGCTAATAAAAGTCAATTTCTAATTTCAACCCTTAATGCTGATCAATAACTTCAACAAAATTCATTGTGCAACTAAAGAGATGAGCAGAATTCATATTCACTGTGGCTATTCTCTCCTATGAGGACAGGCTACAAGAGTTGAGGCTCTGCAGCCTGGAGAAGAAAAGGCTTCGAGCCTTGTAGTAGCCTTCCAGGATCTGAAGGGGGCTACAGGAAGGCTATTGACAAGGTCTTATAATGACAGGACAAGAGGCAATGGGTTTGAACTGGCAGAGGGGAGATTGAAACTGGATGTTAGCAGGAAGTTCTTTACAGTGAGGGTGGTGAGACACTGGCACAGGTTGCCCAGGGAGGTTGTGGCTGCTCCCTCCTTGGAGGTGTTCAAGGCCAGGCTGGATGAGGTCTTGAGTGACCTGTGCTAGTGGGAGGTGTCCCTGCCTATGGCAGGGGGTTGGAACTAGATGATCCTTGAGATCCCTTCCAACCTTACCATTCTATGATTTTATGATTATATTCCATCTGGATGTGTTCCTTCAAGTCTCAGAGGGAAACAACAGCTCAGTGCTATCAGAGGAGCAAACCAGGCCAAGTTTAAGAGCACAGTAAAAACTGGAAATGGGTTTAGAGAGACACAGAGCCAAACCAGCTTTTAACTACATATTATCACTGTACATCTAGGTTTTTATATAAACAGGCATTCGCTGAGGTCTATCCCCGCAGGTGTCAAGGCCTAACTCCTGCCTGAGGCATCACCTGACTCCTCACATCCTCTTTTATACTTAAGAGCACGTAAAGCTTATTTATGTCCATATGCTTTCAGCACATGAACTTCCACAGGCACATGAACACACCAATTAACTGATTGTATATCTTCTAGTGTGTTTACAAGCATGTTATTTTTAACTAAGGAAACTAATTTGATCTTACTGCTGAGCATGGACTTGTTGACTTTCCTGGGTATAATAAAAGCTGTCGTAGACAAGATCTAGGCTGTGTGTTTGTTTGCTTTATCTTTTTGTATTGAACGCTACGTCTTGGCCAATAGTTTGCAAAGATAAAATAATCTGAAAGATATTTGCAAGCATGATATCAAGGGTAACACTTCCTTAAGTGCTTTGTCTGTGCTGCCATTTTTCGGAGCTTTCCCAGTTTGTTGTTCCCACCAGTGTTATGTTAAGGGTAGCAACTGCAGAGAACTCACTGCAAAAATTCTCTATCATGTCACTTACCCTTGCACTGTGAGACTAACAGCTTGTATTTGTATCTTCTACTTGCACCAGCACTAGTAGTCTCTACTCTTTTCATGGATAGCACTGTAATGGTTTTGTAACCACACAGAGAAAGCAACAGTTAAAAGTTACAGCCAAATGAACCAGCTACCAGTGCTGGTTTTAAAACATACTGCCTTATGATGTGGGCTTTTTTTAATTTCTCAGATTATAACTACAACAAATGAATAATTAACCTTTGCAAGAACATACAGAGATCAGCAGCATTCTCATAACATCAACTGCATTCACACAGCAGACTTGGGTAAACTCTATTTGGATCCAGGGAGTTAATCCGTGGAGCAAAAGAACACCTGCGAAATTCTTTCTTGCACAGGACATCCAACCATGTAGGCAAGGACGTGGAGGTTAGTGAGTTAAAAATACAATTAATAAAGCTGCAAATTCCTTATTTTGGTGCTAAGTCAACATCTCACTCCACACAATTTCTGCTGGCAGCAAGAAGAGTACCAGACCTCTCACGTACACGAAAGAACAAATCTAATAATTACCAGTTCTGCTTACATATCAGAAAGAACAAATCTACTAATTGCCAATTCCATCCAGACTGAGGTATTTGGATGAGTGGGACCAGTACATTAGTTGCAGTCTTTGACTTTTGAAACTAAGAACATTGTCTTCCTAGCAATCTCTACCAAGCAGCACCCGAGTTCATTAACATTAGTTTCTTGGGCAGCTTGGCTACGTCAAACTACTTCTGCTTCTTATGAGACTTCTGGACTATGATTTGTTACTTCCCACTTATGAAACAGTAAAATAACATGAGGAGAACCTATAAGAGAATGATAATCTTTTCAAATTTCTCCTGCAAGCATAAAAGCATCTCTAGCTGGCTTTGAACACAGGCACATTGGTTGAACACAACAATATGAACCATCTATTTACCCTGCCAGACTTTCTTTGTCATGGAAGAAGCATTCAATACTGCTGAAAGAGGCTGGTGGAACCTAAGAAAGATTACCATTTCTTAAATCCATAGTAATAACACTAAATCTGTTGCACTATAGCTGCTTTTGACAGTTAGATTATTGAATTAATGAATACGGTTCAGAAAAAAAACTCTGTGCTGTTTTCACCCAGGAATCAAGTAGAATGTAGAGTTTTTTTCACCTTGGAGAGGTGAATTTTCATTGATTTTAGCTGTCCAGACTTTAAATGGAACTGATTAGGCTATTAGGTTCAATCAACATTTTACTCAGATGTTTAAACACAGCCCATTAGGTATGAAGCTAGCAGGTAACTGACTACAGAGTGAGCGTCCTGGCAAGCCCTTTTAGCAGTGCTTTAGCTGATCTGATGTTTTCAATGGTCTAAATCAATCTCACCATTATTTGGTTTTAATTCTTTACATTTGAGACTGCATCTACTACATTTTTTCATTCTGCCTCTTTATTCCTAAAGTTAATTGGTGACTTCTTAGATTGGTGTCTAACTTAGATCTCCTCTGTTACAGATTCCATCACCCATCTCCTTGAAGAACTATTTTTCAGGGCTTGAGTGATGAGAATTATCTTACTTAGACTTGGAGGAATTTTTGAAGCTTCAAAGCTGTCATTATAAATGTAAATGTTTAAAGGAAAGAAATTTGTTATCGCAGACACAAAAAATAAATAATCTCTCAAGAGCAGTCTGGAAGACCCCATATGTTTACTCACAAAACAAATTTGAAAGGCAAATGATGAAGTATTTATAGTGCAATACCAGTGGTGAAATCTCAACAGCCTTTTTTACAGTTAGACAATCTTCTGCAAGACAGCACCAACCTTCATTGCAGCCTGCTGATGTCAAAAAAGGTCCAGGTTTCACCTGATGTCCCAGAAACACCCCAGAGCAACACAGCTCAATCACTGACTGCAGCATCTCTCACCTAACCTTTTCTTAGGGGGCAAAAAAATAGTTCTGTGAAGTGGATGAAATTGTGGCCCAAAGGAAGCACTGGACAATGATGGTTCTGAAGGGCACTTTCATCCCTAGATACCAACTTGTGCAATTTCGTGGAGAGTTTTGTAGTATTTCTGTGTTTGACTTCAAGCTTCAGCCATCTGAAACAAGCAAGTGCTTTCCAGTTGCAGATTAGAATAATCATCTACACATTATATATTCTGTAATTGCTTTTATCTATTTCATATAGAATCACAGAGAAATAGAAGAAAGTTTTTACATTAAAAAAAAATAATCAAAATATCTACAGTTCACTACTTCCTGCATTAAATTTCCAACTAATTAGAATGAATTTAACACATATTTTCCAGGTTTATTGTGTGGTTTTAATTTCAGAGAATTAAAAATGCCTGTTCTGACTCCCTGCTGACAAAACTTCCTTTTCACATATCCCAAGATATTTTGGGGTTTTTTTTTAGGGGAAAATACTTGAGGATATTTAGTTATTTTGTAGGAGAAACTCTGTTTCCTTTAATTCCCAGAGCCAGATTTAGAACTTTGTGGCTTGTCTGATGCTTTTAAAACTGACTGCATTGTATGTCATAAACACCAACAGCTCTAATAAAACCAAAATGAATGTGAATTGTACCAACTTGATTTTGTGAGGTGCTAAACCAAAAGTATCTAACATCCCCAAATGTTTTTTTGGGTTTTTTTCCCCTAAAATTAGTATCCAATGTAATTAGCCAGATTCGAAGTATTCTCAATGATCATTTGGGTCATTCATAATCAGTCAAAGTGAAAAAGGTTAACACCAATGAGGAAAGTTTAAACCACTTAAAATTCGTTCTCAGATGAACAATGCACTGGGGAAGACGATCAGATTACTTAATATAGGCTCAGCTCTCCACCAAGCAGCCTGGAAGACAGCTCCAGCCAGACTCTCCTGGGAAATGCATCTTCTTTTCTCCACTTACTTCAGTGGGAAGTGCACAAGTGTGACAGGGTACTATCTCTAACCCCCTGGTTAAATGGCAGATAGTGCTTCTCATGGATTTTACACAGTTTGTGACATTGAGATAAGAGGTGAAGGGCAAAGAAAAGAGCTCACACTTTTTAAGGGATGTGCAATTCTTTGGTTCTCTTTCTTCTGATCTATCAGGTATCATAAATGAGGAACATCTCATTTTCTCTGAGATTTCTAAGACATGAATGTAGCTCAAGTTTTATCCTTTCTGAGCACATCAGAACTACTTGGTAGTCAAAACTGCTCACTAGTTCCTGCTTTGGTGAGGGTGGGTTGGTTTGATGATGGACAGTAAGGCTGATGAGACACTGGAACAGGCTGCCTGAGGAGGTCATGGATACCACCTCCCTGGAGGTGTTCAAGGCCAGGCTTGATGAGGCCTTGAGCAACCTGTTCTAGTGGGAAGTGTCCCTGCCCGTGGCAGAGAGGTTGGAACTGGATGACCTTTAAGGTCTCTTCCAACCCAAACTACTCTATGAATCTATGAAACTCCAGAGGTCCCTTCCAGCCACTACCATTCCATGGTTCTACTATTAGTTACTACTATTTGCTACCACCAAGGAACCTTATGTACTAGCACCACTCTGAAACCATGTCCATATGTCAAAATGTTAAAATATTCAATACAAAGTGAAGACCTCACAGTATTTATAGCAATGCTTATTTCTGTTAGAGGCATTTTGACCAATAGTTCACATTTGAACACTAGGATTTTCTGCTAAAGTCTTTTTGGAATGCCAAAAAGAGGAGAGATTAAATTCATTTATAACAGATACATCTCTTATTCTCTGTGGAGTACACTCCAGTGAGAAAACAGAACTAAGAACAATGTACTGCATCCGTGTTCTGCAAGCACAAAGCAGATCTGTTCCCCAAATAAGTGTCCCTCCTAATCTCTAGAAATATTGAGCTTTTGACCTCATGTTATTTAACACACAGGTTTTTACACAGCTTTTCAGAGCTGTGATAATAAGAAGCTGAAAGCTTCAGAAGAAAGTGGTAATAAGACAGTTGAAAGCAGAAACTTTCAAGATAGGGACTTTCATCTATAAATATGTGCATTCAATCATGCTTGCCTCAAACTCAGGGATGAGATGACTTGAACAGAATGACACTACTTGCAAAAGCTCTAGTTTAAAATATGCATCATGCTGTATCTCTAAGTGTGTACAATTAATTTATATTCCTTTGTTAGTTTAGCAGGCCCAGTCCTGTTCAATATCTTTATTGATGATCTGGATGAGGGGATTGAGTACACCATCAGTAAGTTTGCAGATGACACCAAGTTAGAAGCATGAGTCAATCTGTTGCAGGGTAGGAGGGCTCTGCAGAGGGACCTGGACAAGCTGGATGGGTGGGCAGAGGCCAATGGGATGAGACTGAACAAGGCTAAGTGCAGGGTTCTACACTGTGGCCACAACAACCCCAAGCAGTGCTATAGGCTGGGGACAGAGTGGCTGAGAGCAGCCAGGCAGAGAGGGACATGGGGGTGCTGGTAGAGAGTAGCTGAACAGGAGCCAGCAGTGTGCCCAGGTGGGCAGCAGAGCCAATGGCATCCTGGCCTGGATCAGGAGCAGTGTGGCCAGCAGGACCAGGGAGGTTCTTCTGCCCCTGTGCTCAGCGCTGCTCAGGCCACATCTTGAGTGCTGTGTCCAGTTCTGGGCCCCTCCATTCAAGAGAGATGTTGAGGTGCTGGAAGGTGTCCAGAGAAGGGGACCAAGGCTGGTGAGGGGCCTGGAGCACAGCCCTGTGAGGAGAGGCTGAGGGAGCTGGGGGTGTGAAGCCTGCAGAAGACTCAGGGCAGACCTCATTGCTGTCTACAACTACCTGAAAGAAGGTTGTAGCCAGGTGGAGTTGGTCTCTTCTCCCAGGCAACCAGCAAAAGAACGAGGGCACACAGTCTCAAGCTGTACCAGGGGAGGTCTAGGCTGAATGTTAGGAGGAAGTTCTTGCCAGAGAGAGTGATTGGCATTGGAATGGGCTGCCCAGGGAGGTGGTGGAGTCATTGTCCCTGGAGGTGTTCAAGACAAGCCTGGATGGGGCACTTAGTGACATGGTCAAGTTGATTGGATAAGGCTGGGTGCTGGGTTGGACTGGATGAGCTTGGAGGTCTCTTCCAACCTGGCTGATTCCTACTTTTTATGCAGGCAGGAATTTTAGGTATTTTACCACTTTCCTCAACTGAGCCCCAAGGTTCCAATAGAACTGAATGTCTCCCTTGATTTTCAGGTGATCCATTACAAACTTATCAACCAAATACCTTATGAAAAAGATAATTGCATGATGAGCTTTATCGATGTTATCAAATAATTATGTTATCAAATAATGAGCAAAGGCTCATTGCATGTAAAGTTTGGATACATGGAAATTTTGGCTACCAAATATAGAATCATAGAATGGTAAGTTTAGAAGGGAGCTCAAGGATCATCCAGTTCCAGCCCTCTGCCATAGGCAGGCACACCTCCCACTAGCACAGGTCACTCAAGGCCTCCTCCACCCTGGCCTTGAACCCCTCCAGGGAGGGAGCAGCCACAACCTCCCTGGGCAACCCATTCCAGTGCCTGACTCCCCTCACTGCAAACAACTTCCTCCTAACCCCCAGTTTCAATCTCCCCTCTGCCAGTTCAAACCCGTTGCCCCTTGTCCTGTCATTGCAAGACCTTGTCAATAGTCCCTCCCCAGCCTTCCTGTAGCCCCCTTCAGATACTGGAAGGCTACTCTAAGATCTCCTCAAAGCCTTCTCTTCTCCAGGCTGAAGGGTCCCAACTCTCTGTCACATTCTCTGTTGAGAAGCAGCAGAAGTAAAGAGATGACTATTTGGACTATTTGTTGAATCCTCAACCAGACTGGGAGGGGGTTTCAGCCTTCCACAGCTTCATGCTAGGAGTGAAAGTAAAAGAATCCCTTTAGAAGCTAATTACTGCAACATGCAGACTACACTGTTCCTAACAGTAATGAGGAATAACTTAGCACATTCATTCCAGGTTTTTGAACCTCAGTAAGAAGGTCATAGCCTGAGGTGAAAGGAACTGCCCTAGAGACTGTGCCAAGACATTAGCATGCCAAGGCCTATTTTTATACACTGCTTCTATTTTTAGGTACATCATGATGGAAATACAGAGCCTATGAAAAAAAAAACCAAAACAAAACATATCCTCAAACAAGAGAAAGTACTCAAATTCTTCATTGCATATGAAGAGCAAGAGAAACTAAACTTGAAAAAAATTGGTAGGCACAATTTAACAGACTTTACTGGATCACAGGAGGCCAGCAGAAACAGCTCCAAAATCCTATCCTCTGAGAACATTAAGGAGCTACCCACAATTTTACTCATTTAATCAAGTATTGCTCTTATCATGATTACAGGGAACAGACAGCACAAACGCTTCCCAGTTCAAAACTGCCAGCATCCAAGCACATCTTCTCACAAAGTTTCACAGTCAACTCTTTAACAAAACATATCAAACTTTTCAGCTGATGCAGAGTTCACAAGTGGTGAACAGCACTAAAGATTTAAATGCTGCTTCAGTTACTCAACCGTTGGTTGCCTCTAGCTGTTTTCCATCCAATATAAACATAAACTGAGGTAATCCTGCAACCTGGTTAACTCATTTAACTTCTGTATTAATTATGGAGGTACCCAAGGGCAGCTATTTCCCATGCAGCTCTAATTTATGACTCCCATGATTACTTCTTTATAAAATGCCTTATTAAAGGTGGGTAATGTTGTTTCTTCCTAATGAACTACAAAGGCACAGCAGAAATGTTTCTGTAAAACAAGTCCACAATCTGCATTCATTTTATTTAATCACTACTATATTACAACAACAAAAATCCAAGATATTCCTTTAGTGGTTGCTTTCAGCAAGCCCAGATTGAGCTAAGACCCACATTACAACATGTAGCAATGACCATGTACAGTTTAGGAGTATGTCATAGGTTACTAACACATCATGGACACATATTGTCCGGGACACATTTATTTTTAAAACCATATGCATTATGTAATCCTGCTTGCATTGCATAAGGTAGTCTTGCAAGCATGGTTCAAAGAATATCTAATGTTTTAAAGTGTTAACTCCATTTCATCTCATTTCTCACATCGCTTTCCTAGGCAATGAGGATACTTGCTAGGAGAAAACAAACCAAAAGAACTGTGTGCACCAAATGATGTGAAGGAAAAAATGGTGCAGAACAACCAGAGATTATTTCAGAGTGACATCCAATATGGGAATAAAGAGTACTCTCATTATCTGAGTACTTCATGCCCTGTTGCTTTTGCCTTTAATGTGATCATGTATGCAGTTTAGCACGACAACAAAAAATGAGAGCTTACACCAGTGACAGCAGCCAAGGCACTGAAACTTCTACTAAAATACTGTAAAGCAACCCAAAAGTTTCACTTTAACATCAACAAAAGTATTTAAAAGCTTCTGTGAGAAGAACCACAACTAAGCAGACTATCTTTTCTTCAAAGTACAGGTAGAGAAATACTCTGCATCACTGACCCATTGAGGAATTTCAAGGACAAAAAATATTCTGTGCAAAAGAGAAGAGTTACGAAGCAAACTGCCCAAAGGAAAGAAGCCAACCACGGTCATCACATCCAATAGAGTCAAAAGTAGTTTCACAAGATGGTCAGTAAGTTTTGAGCTAGCCAAAAGTTTAGTATCTTATAAATTAAAAGTAACATATTACAAGTAAAATTCATCCTGCAGATTGATATATTCGCTCTTTCTTGGTAACTCAATCTACTTTCAACATTGGTTATATAAGGTCCAAAAAAAGAATGTGTTAGCACAGATCTAACTCTTCAATCAAAAGCAAACAGCTTCACCAGGCGTAGTAGAATCTGTGCAAACTGCCCTTGGATGCAAAAAAATCTTGGTGTGAAAAGCTCCTAACAAAATGAATTCCCTTTACTTTGTTGCACTACTAGCAATTTTCATTGAAATAAAAATCACTGCAATTTATGTATTTCCATAATCACCATAAATGACTTCTTTTTTAATGCTATATTAAGCAACTTCCAAGCATAGTCACCACTGCACTTGAAAAACTCAGCATCCTTTTAATCCTAAATTAGCAAGTTTTGAAATGTCACCATATATGTTACCCATTACGAAATGTAGCTCTGCAGTTTAAACAGTTCAGTTTAGCTAGGTTTTTTTTTTTAAGGAGTATCAAAATATTTGATTTGATTCAGTATTTTTAAAAGCGTGGGAGCTGAACTGAATATGTTTTCAAAGCAATGTAAAGAATCTCTCACTGTGTAGACCATCAGTTATGTTTTGAAAGTGATTATCACTAAATACCACCTATTTGTGGCTCATGATGATTTCCAGTCTGAAGTGTATGAAATGTGTCCAACTCTGTGCTATGATATCACCACCATGCAGTGCATGGGATGAATTTCATCGTGGGTTCAACGGTAATAAGGCAATACTGAAGAGTAGTAACAATACTGAAGCTCTCAACTTTCTGCCCGCACTTCTATCAGATGAGAATTTCTTTCCAGAGAAGCACCATGATTTCTAGGGCCAAAGTCCCTTGAGTGTGAGGATGTTGGCTCAGCAGCCATATCCATGCAGCTCCATGCTTTAGAGGCAGAGCTTGGTGCTTCGCTTGGCATCCAGGACCCCAGGTCATTGTTGCTCACTATGTAGCATGTGACTGGCAGCAACCAGCGTAAAAACTACCCTCAAGAAGAGATTCCTAACTTTGGTGGGGGCTCCAGACATTGACACAGTTACCACCTGCTGTGCCTCCCTCTCCCCACCCCGTCTCAGCCATAACATGGTCACATGTTACAGAGAAAGAAGCAGTGGTGCAGAGTCAAATCATCACCAAAGGTGGGGGTGAAAAATGTGATGGTCTCCATCAAGCCTCCTCATTAACCATGAGTAAATTCTCAAACAAGGTGCACCCAATCCAGTCAATTCCTGGGAGCACAGGCCAACATTATCACCATTGTAAGGCCTCACAAATGAGGAAGAAACAAGTACCATCTTATTTTGGTTTTGGTTGGGTTTTGTGATTAAGAGATGGAAAGTAGACAATTGTGTTTCCTAAAAGGGCTTTGACACTGCAATCAACAGGACAGGTGATAAAAGACAAATTATAAGAGTAAACATCACAGGCTATTTAATACTATGTTAAGAAAGCCAATCTAGCATAACACACTAATTTCATCTTGCAGATAGTGACAACAATGCCAACTGTCATATGATAAGGGTTAAGAAAACAAGTCAAAAACATGTACATCTGCTTTTTAAAGGGAGAGGATGCAGCTTCTTCAGTCATCAGTGGAGACAGCAGACAGAATATTGTTTCCAAGATGAAATATTACTTTACAAAACAAGATTTCTGCTCATGTAAAATCACCATGAAAAGTTCTTCCTCTTTAGCTTAAAATTGCAAGTTGAGGAGCAAAACCTCCATTCTTTCTTACTGTCCACATTTTACCCAACTCCCAACATTAAAAGGTACATTGCCTTTCTTGATTTACCATAGCAGAACTGTGGGGAATACATATACCTCACAAAAATATTTTCTTTTTTTTTTAAACAAAAAAAAGGATTAATTTTAAAAGTTAAAAAAAGAAAGAAAAAAAAAGAAGAAATCTCACTTCAAGTATTGAATCCTAAACTTGGGATCTATGATTCACATTCTGTGAATATTACACAGCACCCTGTGAAGAAATCTAAAAGGGCAGTGCTTAAAAGTTTCTCTTTTTATGTTCCAAGCCAGAGCAAGATTTTTGCAGTCCTCAGAATGATCATTTTGTCATCAGCACCTTAGTTAAGCACTTAAGATGACATCACAGTCAGTTTTTATTTTTATTTTACTTACCACGTTTTGCAAATTTCAACCCTGGAGAAATATGTCAACTTTGTAAGCTGGCTAAAGATGTTTCTAAGTGATTATTTGAAAGTAAAATATTTGGTGTGCCACCAAAATCACTGTGAGTAAACCTGCAGCTTCAAATGATACCAACTATATCTATTTCCATCAAAACTTGAGGAAATGAGAGAGAAGAAAAGCAAGAACAGAAGAACAGAGCGTGATATATAACTGTTACATCCAGTTAGTAACTTCTTCCTTTAAGTAAGTCAGAAATGAGATCAGCTCTTGAATCAGTGGAAGCAAGTACTGGGGTCTCATATTTAACAGATTAAGTCCTCAGTGTATTTGTTTCCACACAGAAACTGTTTAAATTATAAGGCTTTCTCTTGAAAGAAAAAGATGTTCTGGAAGAGAATCACAAAAGCAACTGGCAAACTCTCAGCCAGTGTTCCACTGCAACTCCTCAAATGCCCTTCTTTTTTGATGATTTTCTCCATCTAAGGTACCTCCCACTGATCAGCTTAATTCAGTTGAGGATCACCACGAAAGCACACAGCACACAATTTGTGGCACTTAGACAGATATAAAGATTACATTAATCTAATTTTCCAAGCATATGCTGTCTCTAGAAAGAAACCAGGAACTGGAAATCACAAAGGGGAATATGAGTCTTTCAGCAAATAGCAGAAACATCTCATAAATAGGAACTCTTCTCATACTGATCTGCACAGCAGCAGAAAACTATTGTTTCATGACTGGCAACATGCTCTCATTTTGGAGACAGGCTTACTTCTCTCAAGAAGAACTAAAGCTGTGTGGTTAAAATAGCTGCAAAACAGCTGTTGGGTTTTTCACAGTAATGGGTTTTATCCTCGTGCTACATCTAATGCAAACCAGTCATTTGACTAATATATAGTTACAGAAAACATGCCTTTGCAGTGCAGTCTTTCTTGCAAACGACAGAACAATGAAACCTCCCCCTTTTTGTGTGCTTTTTGCTTTGGTTTTAACACTGTAAGAACCATTTGGCACAAAAGTAGGTTTATTCATATGCATCAAGTTTCCCATCTCTGGAATCATCTGACCAGTTCAACCCCGAGATGCAGAGGGGGGAAGACACTCTACTTTTGCCTGGTATAGAATCCTGTGACAGTTTTAAGTTTCTCTGGTGACTGGAGAGTGTGCTAAAATTACAATACTTTACCTGAAGACAAGTTTTACACTTGCACTTACCTCAGATTCCACCACCACACAAGAAAAAGCTACTTCGGTTTCGCTCTCTGCATTAAAAGTTATTAGATTTGGCTTACAATACTTTAAAATACGTTTTAAAGAATGACATTTTGCAGTCATCTTTGATAGACATTGATTTATATCTGTCTAGCTATCTTCAGGTGAAAGATACTAATTTACTGTTTGAAAATACATTTTCTACACACTGACAAAATAGTTAAGCCTTTGGAAAACAATTTTCTTACAACATAATCCCTTAATTTTGAGGTAGATAACTGCCTTCTGTTCCATACTGTAAGATGCCTTTGAAATGAATTCTGCACTGATTTCACCCTAAACAAAACCTAAGAGCTACTTCATTCAGTAGCCATCAAAAGCATCAAAGATTTATACAAAGGGTGAAAAAAAAAAAAACAAAACAAAAGACAACCTAGCAAGAGCTATCCTTATATAAAGAATTCTCTCAAAATAAATTATTTTTTCTTAATAATTTCATCATGGATATGGGCCTCAGAAACTAGAGAATCTAAGTCTGCCTGTCCTAGGGCATGGGGACACACAGAAAGAAAAAGGGCCAGAGGAAGAATTCAAGTTCAAAACCATTTTAGAGCTGTACTTTAAATAATATTTTAAAATATTCTGCTCTATGTCTAAAACTTTATTTACACTAATCTGCTTTTTGATTTCACAAGCCTGTTTTTAAAATAGCAGATTGTGTTCTAAATAGCTAGAAGGGACCTGCCTCTCTCTGACACATCCTATGAATGTGCTGCTGTGTTCCAGAGACCTTTCCAAAGGTGGCAGGGTGAGTATGTGTGAAGAGGAGAGCTTTGTCCTCTGCAGCTATCATTGTGCTGCCCCTATCATCCACAAACGCAGAGAGCAGTTGAGAATTGAACAGAAACAGACCATGCAGTTGTAAACCCCGGTTCTTTATTTATTTATTTAGTGACTGAGTAACACCTCTCGTTACAATTAGCCGCTCAATGGCAGAAAGCTCCCCGGTGTGCTGTGCATATTTTCACAGGTTCATTCGTCTCCTCCCGTGGCATCAGTTTAAAAAGGTTCCTAAAGAAACGCCACTAACAACGATTTCTATTTCGAGCCTTCAAAGCCAAAGCTGAGCACAATACAAGGCGCTGGTAACTGATCTTTAGGTTTCAGTCCACAGACTTTTCACACTGGGAATAGATCCCATCTGTTTCCTCTTTATGCACCAGCCTTTAGAAAGCACAGATCTGGAAACTGCCTCCGTACAGGGAAGAGAAGAGCAGAGCAGAGCAGAGCTGGCTTTCCCCAGCTGACGTTAGGAACAGCCCCATGATTATGAATAGCTTTCTCCTAAAGCTTTCTACCTCTCTTATCCCCCCAGTCTGTACATATGTGGTGTGGCTTTCTCGATGTGGTTCCGGGGTTTGTTGGATTTTTTTGGAGGGGGGAAGGAGGCAGACAGCCTTGTCCCTTGTTCTCCCCTTTTTTCGCTCTTGGCAGAGGTTTCCCCATTTACAAACCCTCACGCAGAGAACAATTCAATTTCAAGCCCCAGTACAATCAACCACAGGCAAACCCCCTCCTGCTTTGGCACCAGAGCGTGAGACGTTTCCCCAGCACTCTCCCTCCCCAAGCAAGCTGCTCTCCAGATGGATGCTCCTGGCTCTCCCTTACCTATTCCTTCGCCTCTTCGCTCCCTGTCCCGGCGAAAGGAAAGGAAGGGGGCAGAGAGCAGAGTGGTGAACCGAACCGAGGAGGACGCTTTGATCCCTAGCAGCTCGGCACCATCAAAGTCTTTAAGTCTTTGTCTGGGAGACCTTCCCCTCCCCAAGCCCTCTGCCCTCGCCTGCACAGCCCCATAACTTGGTCTCGTCCCCAGGCATGGGGGGCTCCAACCGCCCCAGCGCCTCCTGCCCACAGACGGAGCGGGAGGTTCCCCTCAGACTCACACTGCCGATTCCTCGCGCAGAGGAGGGATCCCCTCAGCCCCACACCCTGCCCCTGCCTCCCCACACACACGAGGCTCCCCTCAGACCCACTCCCTGCCCTCCCTCTCCTCAGCCCAGCACTCACTACTTGTAGAGCTGTTGCAGGCAGAGGTCCAGGCACTCGCCCTCCACCTCTTCCTCCGTGATGTACTCCGAGAGCGGCCGGGGCAGCGGGGGCAGCGGCGGGGGAGGCGGCGGTGGGGC
>VWYK01120334.1:58420-70828 GCA_013399775.1 Semnornis frantzii
AGCCGCCTCCCGCCCGACGGACCGCCTGCGCGCGCGCGCCCGAGCCGGACACGCGGAGACGCGCACGCCGCGGGAGGGGAGCGGGGGGGCGCCTCTGGTGACGGGAGCGCGCGCCTCAGTGACAGTAGCGCGGGCGGCGCTCAGGGGCCGAAGGGTCCGGACTGCGGCCTGAGTGGGAGGCTCGGCCCGCGGCGGGGAGGGACGGGACAGGGCGGGGCGGACGGGCGGCGGGGGGGCCGGGGGGGGGGGGCCGGGGGGGGGGGGGGGGGCGGGCCNGAGGGCGGGCGCGCTGCCAGCCGCGCCGATGTGATGAGTCATGCGGAGGCAGCCAGACGCGTAGGTTCCTCACAGGAACCCGAAGGAAACCTGAGAGCGCGTTCCCTATTACCTAATCCCTGCCTCAGGATTTCCCTGCGCTCATCGTTTCCGGCGCTGGTGTCGCCTCCGCGGGTTCCCGCTCACTGCCAGGACCGGTCCCGAGCATAAACTCGTGGTGTGGGAGCATCGCTGCCCCGGTCTGGCTGCCAGGCCAAGCTGTGAGCAGTGGTTTTGAAAGGCGAATGGGTCAGCGTGAGGGAAGTGGCCGATAGACAGCATTTCAGCAAGCCACTTTCCGTTAGACAGACACCGGCAAAAACGTCCTCTGGAAGGCTGTCAGGTGGTCGGAGGGACCGGGGCGGTGATTGTCCCCCTGAACTCCGCACTGGTGAGGCTGCATCTCGAATACGGGGTTCAGTCTTGGGCCCGTTGCTACAAGAACTACACTGAGGGGCTGGAGCGTGTCCAGAGGAGGACAACAAAGTCTGGAGAACAGGGCTGGGGGGAGCAGCTGGGGGACCTGGGGGTGTTCAGCCCAAAGGTAAAGGCTGAGAGGAGACCTCTTGGCTCTATGCAGCTCCCTGAAAGGAGGCTGGAGCCGGGTGGTACATAGTTAGTCTTCTCCCAGGTTAAAAAGAATAGGGTGAGAGGAAACAGCCTCGAATTGTGCTAGGGGTGGTTTAGGTTGGACATGAGCAATTTCTTCCTCTAAAGGGTTGTTAAATCCTGTCTCAGGCTTCCCAGGGAGGTGGTGGAGTCTCCATCTCTGGAGGGGTTTAAAAGCCTTGTATATGTGGTGCTGAGGGCTATGGTTTAGTGGTGACCTGGCAGTGCTGGGTTAATGGTTGCATTTGATGATCTTAAAGATCTTATCCAACCTAAAGGATTTGATGACTCTATGAATTCTTGAGAAGGAGGTTTGGAACCATAGTTGCCCATTTCCAGCACTTAGGAACAAAACTTCTGGCATTTGTGTTCAAGATCAGCATATGAATAGCCGTGTGGACTAATAAATGATACATTACATGGTATCTGCACATTCGATGTTCTGGCAAAGGGGAGTTCATAAGTAGAAGATGTTACACCCAATGAAACTTAAAAGTTAGAGCCAGTTAATGGAAGACAAACTGCAGCTGATATTTTACTGATGTCTAATAAGTGTCTTTCATTTGTGGAAAGCATTTTGGCTTTATTCATTGCTGCTGAAAAGCTATTTTCAGAGCTATCAAGTCCATAAATACCAACAATGGGCAGGTATAATTGCCAGACATTTAGAGTAGCTTGTACACATGGGAAGGAATTATATCCTTCATGTCAGATATACCTTGAAAAATGACAAAATCACAAGCCTTGTGTGCAAAAATATTCCCAAATTTTAATGGATTATAACAAGGACAGTAGCTTGCTAAAACCTGTTGTTCTCTGTGTTGTAGTAATTACCTCTGCATGTCAGGTGCTGCTGTAAATCAGTCTTCTGTTTAGTGAATTATTTCAGAGCCAAACTAATTTTATACTATTTCCGGCAACTGCGTTGACTGATCCGATTGCAATCTTGTGAATATGTAAGAGCCATGAGAGTTAAAAATGTGGTTGCTGCAGTTAGTCTCAGTCTTTCACAGCCAAAATCTATTAAAGCAACAGAAAATTGCAGAGCTTCTGAAAGAGTATCTCTGAGTATGTTTTTTTTTATTTATTTATTTATTTTCAGTATACCATATATCATTCTAATTTAGCATTGGTTAATTTAGGAATGCCAGGTGGGTTTGATGGGCAAAAAACCTTGCAGTTATTTCTGAGGAGATAGCTCACAGTTGCAGCTGATGATGTCACTGATGGATTTTTGGGTTTTGGGTTTTTTTTTAGGTTTGTGTGTACTGCATCATCAGTGAGTCACAGGCCTCGAAAGAATGCATATCAATGCAGATATCAGAAAAAGCAGGTTTCAGTTCATGATTAGGAACTAGGAATTCAGAGGCAGTTGGAGTTTCTAAGAAACTGTAATGCAGATAATCTTCGTATGATATTGTACCAATTTTTTAGTGAGATCTTGGGGAAGTAACAGGTAATCCAATAAGATATATGATCAGATTTGTGCTGTATGACAGTCAACAATTAAGGCTACCTCTGAAAAGATTCAAAAGCATTTAGGTAGCCTTATTCTTATTTTGTTATTAATTGTGCATTATTTGACTTATTTCAAATTGCACAGAAGATTATCTGAGAGCAATACCTACTCAGCTTCGTGTTGAAATGTTAAAGTTACCAGATGTCCTTGATTCATCTTGGCAGTCCCCATGTGCTTTTCATCATTTGTCTAATTGCAAAGGACACTAATTAAAATGAAATAGAGTAGAGCTTCGTACTCCGGATACTTTGTCAAGTTTTGGCACTATGGTCAAGTTCTTATTGTTTTGCTTCAATATTAAATAAAGAGCTTATGGCTCTAAGCCATGCTGACATTTGTTTCTGGGAGGGAAAGGTGAAAAACCATTCTTATTAACCTGGGGAGTGGAACATATGGTAGCTGTGGGTGGTATGGCTGACTTAGGCAGCCAGGAACCTGCTATTGCTTCCACTGTGTGGAGACGGTGGGGTGGGCAATTACCACAGGAGGTAGCCACGCTGTTCCTTGCTGCTGCCCAGAAAAGGAAGCTCTAAATAATATGCATTATCAAGTAAAGCACTGATCTATGAGAGGCGTGTTTGGTTCTATTATGAAATGTTTTTAGTGTTCAAGTAACTCTGGAAGCTAAATTTAGAATGCCTCAATGTGCTCTGGATTGCTGGGTAGCAGCAGTATGAGCGGCTCCTGTGTGATGAGATTGAGTCGATGGAATAAACTCACAGTTCATAAAATCTGGAGTCTGAAATCAGTGGTTTGCAACACATTGTCACATGGAGAGTATGACTTGCACCAGATTTGAGACAGAAACACAGGTGTTTGTATCCTTTTGGTTTGATCATGTTCCCCTCCCCCCTTTTTTTTTTTAATTAAGGTTTTACAGTATTGTTCTGTAACAAATCTCATTTAGCCTTAAGATGATGCCTTCCTCTGCCTCATTTTCCTGGTGAGAAATAAGCTGGATTTGAGCAGGCCTTGGGGAGGTGACCTGAATTGTATGGAGTGCAAAAAGAAGTGCTTTAAATTTTTTTGTTGTAGCCTTTGGTGGTGATTCCTGTACACCGAGAAGTACAAAATGTGTAGAGGCATTAAGAATAGCCTGACAATGTTTAACATATCTATGAGATAATCCAATACCATACAAAAGAGTATAATGGGAAGCCCTAACGGTAAATAAACTGCCTTTCAAGTGATCTCTTTAAAAAGTAGGGCTTTTGCAGTAAACCAGAAGTAATTTTAGAAGCTGCATTCTGTTTTCCTGGCCAGATGAAACCACCAGAAAAACATATTTCCAAGCCTCTGGCTGCTCTCATTTTGAAAGCACCTCTGCTGTTGAATGTGGTGGTGTACTCAGGATAATACATGAAATGATGCTTGCACTATGCTGCTGAAAGAGATTAAAGTTCTTTCTGTGTATTCATATGATCAAATCAGTCACCTTGTGAATGTGAGTATATGTCTGCTCTTTTTATAGCTTTTCAAACTCAATGAGGCAATTATTGTTCAATTCACTATAATAATTTCACTTGGTTAAGGGTAAGAACATCAAGAATTTGAAAGGAACACAGTGAGAAGGCTCTTGTTGACAAGCCACATCAGGCTGCAGTTACTTTTCTTGGTTCAGTCTTTGTTCAGCTGCAATTTTAAAAGTGCAGTAACTTTTGTTACCCCGGTTTTACTGGCTCCCTTACCATAATAAGTACTGTGTTAAGCTGTTCCTAAATAGTAGAGTCCTTGTCTCTGTTTCTTTCTCTCATCCTTTTTTTCTTTTAAAGTCTTTGAGGTCAAGCCATCTTTTCTCATCTGATAGTCAAAGATTATTCTGAAGTATCCACATCCATTGCAAAATGCAGGATTTCGGGCCTGGACCTACTTCCAGCTGTCATGGAAATTTCCAATTCCATTCCAAAGGAAAATTCCATTTTCATCCTTCCATTCAGACCCCTGTCTAGGAAAGGGGGTTCTTTGAATAGCTGTAGTGAGAAAGAGGATATTAGTCCATGCCTATTTAGTTGAATTTGGAAACCTGCTGGAGAAAAGTACTTAGAAGAAAGGGCTATTGAAAAGCTGAGCACTTCAAAATGACTGAAGAGGTCTGGAACATTGTCAAAGCAGATAGAGCACAATGTACCTTGTTTCCCATTAACAAAGGCAAAATTTGTTGCGTCATAAAAGCTTTGACTGACTGGTTGAAGCGTGCCTATAGATTAGTGACCATGGGATTGCCTCAGCAGAACACAGCTGACCACATAACACTCAGTAATGTGGTCTGGAGGTTGTCACCTTTTGAGATCATCCTGCAGGCAGAAGCACAACAGAGCCCAAAAATCTCCTTGTTAAGGTTGATCCGCTTCAGCAATCAGTCACTCTTCATTACTGTAATTTCCTTGTGCTGCTAAATGGAGATGAGGGGCACAGACCTCCTGGATATCAGCAAAGAGCAGACCTTACTGGCAATGTGCCTGTACCAGCCCCTTCCTCTGTACTTCCCATTTTTCCATCCCATTTCATCAGAGGCTGAAGTCCCGCAGTACCATGCTGTGCCAGTGCAGCACTACTGGAATTCCTCAGCCTGAAGCTGACTTTTGCTCAGAGGAAGCAATACGAAACAGTACTGCTTAAATCCCATTTATACTCTGTTCTAGAGATTTAATGGTGTGTGCATACTCTGCCCTTTTGGGGTGGAGGGTGAAGTTCATCCTAAAATGGGAGCAAAGTTTAAACCAGGCTTGTTAAAGCAGGTGTCTAGTGGGATTTAAAATACTACCTTGGTTCCTCCACAGGCTTACTTTAAATGACTTGTTCATCATCTCACTGAGATTACATTCCTGATTCTGTGACACTCTGCTCCTGACACAAGACCTTGAATTTCAGCCTTCTACTTAGAAATGTCTCTTAAAAAAAAAAAAAAAGAAAAAAGAAAAAGTTGTAAACCAACCTTTAAAAATATCATCCACTTACAGGAGTACCAGAAATCAACTGCTGTTGTGTCCAGCCTCTGGCCATTGTTCTTGTAATCCATATACTATAAGAGTACAGATGAAACAGAGTGGTAGGATTCACAGACTTTGAAGTATGTATGCAGCTGGTGCTAACTTCCTTTGTAAAGTCTCAAATCCTATAATGGTTTAGCCGGGGAAATTTGTGTTACTTATACAAAATAATGCATTAATAAATTACTTTTAAAGAGCTACATTTATGTGATGTTTTCAACAGCATTTACAGTCAAATGTGTGGTTAGCTTATGTAGTAAGAAAGGTGTTACAAATTATGTTACGGTCTCTTACTGACATGCTGTATTTTGTAGGCATAACTTTCATGATAAGGAGACAAGTTGTTCTTTAGTCCAAAACATTTCATTTTAGCAACATACATAATACAAAAATAATCACTAAGTAAGTGTAGCTGTAACTGCTGCTAAAATTGCAGTGGTTCACGCTAAATAAATTAGAGTATTAGAAGTAAATGTGTCATAAGTTTAAAACTCTCAACTAATGCAATGTGAGATACCAAACTGAGCAAGTCTGCCAGCAGCACGTTTAGAGGCTTGGAGAAACACATCCAGATCCAATTAGAACCATTTATTGAGGTCTGTAGAGTTTCCTTTTTACTTTTTTTTTAATATACAGTAGTAGATATTTTATATTTTAAATGTTCCTCCTTACCGTTGTTGGAAAATGAAATGTGATTTTAATTTTTTTTTTTCATATCCTGGTGCCTTTCTGGCTCCATTTAAATCAACGGCAAATAATTCTCATAATAAAAGGAAGAGGATTAGCTATAACTCTTGGAGAATGACTCAGTAAAATACATACTTTTCTATGCATACTTTCAGCATATAATTTAACATCTTTACTGCTTGTCTACTGATTGAATTATTGCTTTTAATACCATTTTTTATTTCTATAGATAAAGCTGTGTAGAGCTTAGACTGCAGTGCATCTCGTACCACTAGTTCTTGCTTGTAGGAAGCAAGACAGTAGGTTATGGTTTAACCGTGGGTGCGTTTGTGAGTTAAATTCAGTACTGGGAAGGGGGCCAGTTCCCAGTGATTATATTCTTCACTATAGAACATTAATGCAGAAATCTTGCACTAGCCAAGGGAAGGCAACTCTCCTGACCCTAATCATCCAAAATGACTCTGTGGCTAGAAGCCACAAGACACAGAGTACGCAGTCTGGGGAGCCAGGGAGAAGGAAAGCCCTGGAGCGGGGAGCAGCTGGCACTGGTTCCTCCACTCAAGGGGAGGGCTGGTGCGGAGGAGGGCTGGGCAGGCTACTCGGTTGCCCTAAGACACTGCCAGCTCCACAGCCAGTGGCTCGTGCTCCCCTGCAGCCAGGCTCCTGTGCACATACCCTTAGCAGGGCTGTTGTGCTTGAACTGGTTTAGGAACCAGAACTTCACTGGTTCTCATCCTGTAAAACTCAGTATTATTCCCCTATATACTCTACTATAATATTTGTGTAACTGCAATGTAAATGCTCTATTTATTCAATTTCCTGCAAGGTACTTTGTCTTAGGACAAGAAAGCATCAAACTGTACTTCAAAGCTTAATCAAATATATTTCATATAGTATTAGAGTGTGTTTAAACAGTATAATAGAGTTTAACATGCCTCCCTAAATAATTATGATCCTGAGCATGCTAAAGACAGTCTCCTCTGGAAGCTGGAACACAATGACTTCTCCTTCCAACTTCTTTTGTTCAGTGAAGAATAGAGTTTAAAAGGCAGTCAGCAAGGATTTCCACCTTTGCCATTAATCCATGAAATGTGTTAGAATAATTCTAAGCTTAGTCCCCCAAAATAACTGAAGGAACAGTAACAGAAAGTGAACAGAAAAATAGATGTTTTATCTTCAATGTGCTTTTCTCCTGCAACATTGGGGGTTACCAACTGAATCTCCTTCCACATTAATGAACCAGTTTGTAACTGACTTCAGTACAAGACAGTTTGATTGTGTAACATGAACCTGGGCTACATTCTCACTTGCAGTTAATGTCTTCTTCCCTGCATTTCTTTAAGTTCATTCTACTTGGAAGCTACTTGGTTTGTCACTGTTTCATAATGGAAAGGAGGGGCAGAACACATAAAATCAAGAAGAAATTAATTGTTGTTTTCTCTCTGCAAACCAGGGAGTTTCAAAGCAGGACTCTAGGCTTCAGAAGAAGTGCACTGTGACCACAATGTTTCCCCGTTGCCAAGCCCTGTGGCAGACACTGTATTCTTGTTGTGGTGACGAAGTAGGTTCCTACACCACAAGTAAATGTCATCCCTAAAAAATGGAATCATGCTAAACTCAGCATGATAGTTAAAGCTTGTGGCTTTCAGAAAACAGGGCAAATTGAACAAGCTGTTTTATTTTTGATGAAGTGCTGTGACCCTGGCTAGTTAGAATCTTACTTTTTGTGCAGTCATAAAATTCTCTCATGCTTCTAGTACTGTGCACTGTGAAGTTCAAGAGAATTGCAGGTACATGTAAGAAGACACCAACTTGACAGGGAAGATTTACTGGTGAGGCAATGGTCAAATTCCTTATATGCAGTTCTAAGCCTGGAACAGCTTCCTTGTCTCCAGCAGATGAGAACAAAATCTGGCTCATTTAATCTAATTTTGTTTCCACCAACAGATCTTTCTCCCTAGCTCGGGTCTGCAGAACTGGTCTTTATAATAGCTTCAATATGGGGGAAAAAAAAAAAAAAATTACAAATCTCAGCACTAGGAGCCTCCAATGCTTCCTTTCAAGGGTTTGTAACAGCCATTGTTAAGTAGTAACCGTGCAGGTTTTTTATTTTGATAATGAAGCCTGGAATGCTGGATGAGCTAACGTTTACTCAGACAAAACCATTTATCTTGGTATAACAGGATCATCATTTCAGCTGGGGCTTCTGGATGCCACTCTACTACAAACAAAATAAAACCCCACAGTCAGCTAAAATGTATAGTGTAGTGGAGACGAGTCCTTACTCCCCTCACACGTGGAAGAACGTGGTGAGGATATTAAATCAGAACACAACAGAGAGAAATGGATTTTTCCATAAATACCAAACACGTTCGATAGCAGCGATCACTAGCAACCAACAGCGCTTCTTAAAATACTGCTACAACATCCTTAATGGCTTTCCTTGTGGCTACGTAGGCACTGTGCTCTGTGCCAGCTCCCCCCCTCCTCTGGCGCTGCAACACGTAGGAAGCTATTATTCCCAAATGGACCATTTGCTTGCTGACATCACATGCGGTAGGATCTTTTTGTTTGCCTGTGTCTCCTGCATTGAAATGTTTGTCTGAGTCACAAATCCTGCTGCTTTTCCTCCTCTATGTCATGCTTGCTTGAGAGCTTCTCCCCAAGTCACAGTTCTTAAATGGTGACACAGCTGTTTGCTGCATGGCAGTTGAATACTTTTCATTATGTAATTAATATCAAAATGCTCTGATGATCCAAAAATCGCTGCCACTTTTTTCCAGCTTTTTGAATAAAGAAGTTCTGTGACTCAGAATTTTGTTTCAAGGCAAAGTCAGTTTAGTGTTACTAAATTAAAAATTAAAGATAGTGACTCCCACAACTTGAATTTTCCATTTAGCCTGCTGGCTGCATTTCCTCAGCTATACCATTATCAACACTATGCCAGAAAGGGGTTGTAAGTGTGTGTGTGTGTGTACAAACTTCTCATAATTGAGGTAATTACTATTTTGCACTGCAGTACCTTTCTTCTCTAATGATCTCATCGATTTGTTTTCTCTTAATAAAAAGAAGATAAAACCCCTGCTGTATTTTCAGTGTACATTCATCCATTTGGTTTAGATTCTGGAGGTCCTAATATATTGGTGTCTAAGAAGCCTGGGTTTCCTCTTTATTGAAGCCATGAACAAAACACATCCTGATTGCAGTCATCTTTCTGAATGCTTTGGTAGAAGAACAGCATGGAAGCTAAGGGCTATGCAGCAGTTTGGCTTCAGCTTGAGTGATGGTAAAATACTTTGGATAGGAACATAAAATTATGGTGCTGGATTATTTTTGTCCTTCAGACCCAGGCTTTCATCTCTGTTGTTGCCACAAGATAAATGAGAAGTTTATAACAGTGCTTTGATTGTCCTTGATCAAGGACTTTGCAGCAGGTAAGGGCTAACACCCCAGTCTGGCACAGCTTTGAGGCATGTATTATCTTGAAGCACCCATCAGCAGCTCCACTGCCTTCTGCCCAGGTCTGAAGCATGTGAGCAGACCACAGCATGAAGCCTTGTTTAAATTCAGATACACACCAAACCAGATGAGTGATCAAGACCTGGGTCATTAAATGGACTGTGTTAGATGCTCATGTTACTGCTTTTTCACTCAGAGTTTAAGTTGTATTCTCCATCTCTCACCAAAAAAGCTGAGGCCTCTTGTCCTAGAAAACAGTTTTATTAGAGAAGTAAAATGATGTCAGACACAAAGGAGTTTCCTGTGACAGAAATTTGCAAATTGCAGTCTTAATGTTAAAATAACATCCAGAGCAGGAAGTGAAATTAGAGTCTCTCAGGACACCTTTGGTTGCATGTTCTCACTATGCAGCTCTTTTCCTGTAGCACAGGTTTCTTTCAGTCAGCTTTTGGACCACTCTAACTCTTCCTCTTCTCTCCGTGGCCGTTTGCGAGGGTTCGTTTCAGTGCCTTCTGCATTCTGAGTGGCAGCTGGAGCTTGCACATCTCGGAAGCCATGAGGCTGTAACATACAAGCAAACTTCAGTGACTATAAAGCATGAGTAACTAGTTCCCAGAAGATCAGAAGGAGGCATGGTCCTGTCCTTTATTTTAGCTGAGTGGCCAGAGAACATTTATAGACCAGGCTAAGCTCAGAACTGCAAAACCTCTTCAACACACATGGTAACCACATCTCCTGGTTTTAGTTTTTTTAAAGATACTTTATTTTCACCAACCAAGCTATCATTTTCATTTTACCACTTAATAACCCCTATGGCTATGAAGCACTGTTCCTCTGTAAATTAACTTATGTTGTCCATTTAAATAAATTAAAAGCCAAATCCTTCATGCCCTTATTCAAGCTCCCACAGAAGCAAGGAGATGACTGGATTAATTGCCTCAGTCATTTTCAGAAACAAAACTGAGAGCTCTAAAACCTAGGTTATTTTTGTTTCATATATCTACTTAATGAACTGAAAACCTCAATGAGACATTGTAAGAGAACAGCAGATCTGAATTAGTCTCTAGACTGCAAAGCCTGTCCCAGCATAGTAATTTATGGGACATAATGGAATGAGAACCTTTTAACTGCCAAAAACTAAATGTAGAAGTGAAAACTAGATGCTGCTGCTCAGGAGAGAGCTTAAAGTGATCTATTTGGCTTTGTACCACTGGTGTTTTCTGCTACCTTAGCTCCCAACGGAATGCTTTTGGAAGATTTAAAATATGAAAGATCTGGAAAATCGTTAGTTAACGTCAGCACTGCAGATGAAGACAGAGATCTGAAGCCTGCAACTGTCTGCCCATCTCCAGGCAAATGCTGTGCAGGGAGCACTGCCAGCAGCTCAGGGAAGCCTCATTGCAGTGCAGACTTAAGAGAGGGAAAGGGGTTAACCAGAAAAAGAATTTGCTTTGGGGACCCCAAATGCTCAGGTAGAGACAATGTGAAGATGAAAGCCCTTCAGCAAAGCTGACATTTTAGGTCGGTGCAGTGTGAAAAAGTAGGAAGAATTACTGTCAGACATGGGACTTTTCTAAAATGCCAGTGTGTCCCACACCAAGATCAATCCAAAACAAAACCCAGAATGTTTTGCTTAAGTCTCCCATCTCTCTGTTTCTATTTCTAAATGCCTCACCTCACACAGCCTGCTATGTTTTCAGAGGCACAAACAGCAAGGGGTGCCACAAGGGCAGCATTTGTGCAGTCCCTCTGCTATAATAAGCAACTCAACTGTTATTCTAAATAGTGTAATGGGGAATCTTCAAGTTTCGTGTTTCACTGCTGCTTGCATCTAATCTCTGCCATTTCCCTTAGGCACAAAGGTGGAGCTGTAGCCAAGAATCCACTTAATCCAGCATGCAGGACTCCCAGGGAAAGCATTCCAACGGTTCTAATGGCCAGAACATGATAAAGCAGACTGCTTAGTACAGATGTTTTGCACTTAGTTAAAGGCACATACCTTCTGGGCATACTGCCCCCCAAAAAGCAGAACTTGTCTATATTTGTGAAGCTTGTTAGTGAGGTTTGGATGGTGAGAACATGGCTAATGGAACCTAGGACCTTCAAAGCTCAGATAGTCTATGGTCATTCTGAATTGTTCTTCTAGGAAAATACTGCTTTGCTGTGAGGATGCCAGAGCACTGCACAGGCTGCCCAGAGAGGAGTCTCCTTCTCTGGAGATTCCAAACCCACGTGGACAAGATCCTGGGCAACCTGGTCTGTGTGACCCTGCTGTAGCAGAAGGGTTAGACTTAATCTCTAGAGATCCCTTCCAAGCCCTACCATGCTGGGATTCTGTGATTTAACATCTTCTGCTGTCTACAGACTGCACCAAGATTGACAAAGGTAGATGGCTTGATTGCTGTTGCTAGTCTGGCAGACCCTCCACAGTGCAGGGAGACACAATTCCTACCCAGAATATAGGTCCTGGGTCTCTGTCTTTCATGACTGAATAATCAGGTCACATTACTCAGGAAATTTAGGTGAATCAGAGGATCCCCTTACTCCCTTGTGCATAAATCAACTGGCATTTCTATACTCTGCATTTAAGAATGAATCCTTATCAGCCTGTGAAAGCAGCAGATGAGTGTTCCACAGCTTCCACGCTGGCTCACAGTGGTGGGAAGGACACAGCTGAAAAAGAGCTAGAGCTTGGTCACCAAGTGACACATTCCTCCATCAGCTTGCAAGTAATGAACAGCCAGTTGTCAGTGGTACCAAATTTCTAACTTGCAGAAGCCTAAATAATCTCTGAGGATGTAGGTTTGAGGAATTGATTATATTTTAAAT
>VWYK01120336.1:311-17759 GCA_013399775.1 Semnornis frantzii
AAAAAAAAAAAAAAGCACTTTTTCATCACAGACTTGTAATTCTTATCTGTAACTGAAGTAAAAAAAAAATAAAAAAAATAAAGCAGAACAGAACAACAACCAGTTGGAAAGGGAAGCTAAAAGACTAAATAATGGAGTATGACAACTTGAATCAGAATTTCTTGCTTCTGACAGCAAAGAATTAGATGGTTCAGTGTTAGGAGCAAGAATCTCACCATCTAGGTGACAAAGTGATTTGCCCTTAAAATCATCCAGTGTGGATAGGAATTGTCTTTTTGACCTTAAGGATTCGTTTTCCCTTGTAACCTGGGGGTTCTGCTTACAAAAGAGATTATGGGTTTTAAATGTTTGTTTCAATCTTACCTTGGGCTTGTAATGACAATTGTTTGTTGATTTCAGGAAATTATTTTATATTATTAAGTCCAAGTTTAACTGCCATACTCATTGCTTTCTCTTCCATTTCCCTCTAACACAGTTTAATTTTATCCAAGGCTTCATCAGTCTGGGAGTTTTGAAGCAGATCAAAAATTAAATTGTATGTTAGAGAATAGTCACTAATAAACATCCCTGTACATGTTGACATTCAAATAAAAAGAACTGTAAATCCTCCTTCTATAAAAACAACACTTAAAGACAGGAATCCGAATGCATCTTTTCAAGTGAATTCATGTTTGATTCTGTTTTGTTTTTTCCTCCATTGGCAATTAATCTTCTAGCTCATGCTCCCAGATCATTCTACAGGTGTTTGAGTAATGTCTACAAATACTGGAAATGACAGCGTTTGTTCAAGTGCTGCCGACAAACTACATTTTCATTCTGGAGAATGTCTCCAAAAAAACCACAGACACTGCTGTTATGGAAACTTTAACTGATCCATTTCTTCTCACTGGTGCTGATGCTGCAACTCCTTCCTTCCGGGAGTAGTTGAAAACTTGTGGAAGAGACTTGTACCCATTGGTAAGGAACTCTGAAGTTCCACCTCAACAATGGGAGAAACCTCTTAACTGTGAGAGTGACAGAGCACTGGAACAGGCTACATAGAGAGCTTGTGATGTCTCCTTCTCTGGAGACTTTCAAAGCCCTCCTGAATGCGTTCCTGTGTGACCTGGCCTAGATGGTCCTGCTCTGGTAGGGGGAGTGGACTCAGTGGTCTGAGGTCCCTTCCAATCCCGAACATTCTATGGTTCTGTGAACTTACGGAACTTTTTCTAGTTTAAAATACGGGATTTTCTCAGCATTATTTTCTGAAGGTGGATGAGATGTTTTAGCTTCAGTATGGGGAATTTTTCCAAAACTCTTGGTACATTTTACATTATCTTAATCTGTGCAGTGTATCTGGAAGGTGGCTGTATTGACTACAAACAGTTTCTGCATAAAACAGCCTCAAAACTGTTGAAGAGCTCCTTGAATTCTGATTCTAAAGGAAGGTTCAGGTTGTGGGAGTGCTGAGTGTTGGGCTTGACTAGCATGTTCATCAATAGGACTGGCATTAAAACATGCTTTTCTGTAAAAGCTGGGCTGTCCGTAAGTTCTATCAAACAAAAGCAAGCCTTTGAAAATAGTCACTTTTTGATCCATTGATACTTCGGTGGTTTCTGCTTGTATCTTCTGCAGGTGGAAGAAGAGATTTGAGTGCTACTACAGTGAAGCACCACCTTAATTGCATTGGTTCAATGTGAACTAGTGAATATGCTAACACTGCATATTGCATGTGTTCTAGGAGCCTTTTTCTTGACTGAGAGTCTAGTTCTTAGATTTATAGTGGGAGTTTTGTTATTATGAAGGAGTCTGAGTGTTCCTGTGGTCAAACACAGGTTGACAGCCCTGCAGGGGAGCAAAAACTGGATGAATGTTATGTCAGTGCTGTGTGCTGGATAGATCATCACCTAGTAGAATAAAGGCAGCAGGAAAGCTGCGGTTATGTGTATTAATGAAACAAATGCATCAACATCTAAATTCAGTTACCACTGAAGAAGGCAGATTTGTTAAGAGTGTGTTGCATCAGATCTGCTCATAATACTCCTGTCTACTCCTATACTGTTTAGTCCTTATGTTTCTGGTTTTGAATGGTACTTGCAGAAATAAAAAGTTTTAGACAAATCAACTTCACACTTTTTTTTTAAAAACTGAAATGATACAAAGAAGGAAAGAAAACCAACAAACCAAGTATAAAAAACTCAAATGCAGGCATGTGTGGTGCTTTAGCTAGGTGTAAATTCCCTGAGAGCTCCATATTTAAAAGTTGTTGTAGTTACAGTGGATTTGTGATTTTCAACATGTATGTTTTAAAACATTGAACACACCTGCTTTAAGAATGCAGTGAAGTCCAAGTTTCAGCATGCAGATAAGACAAATGGTTTCCATGGGAAGTATAATTCCCAGAAAACAAGTAATTCCCACTGTTGCTGGAAAAGAGCAGTAAGCCCGAAGAAGTTAGTTTAAAGAAGGTAGTCTCTCTTTAGCAGGATTAAGACCAGATTTATGAGTGTTTTCTATAAAGAAATGTAAATATCAGTGATTGAAATTGCTGCGGTGCTGCACAGCTTTTGAAGCACACATTTTCTGTTTTGTTGATTCTTCTTGCCAGATATGCCAAGACCAGTTGGCAATGTAGCACATGTGTTCTACTTTGGAAATGTTTAGTGGGTTGGATTAGCTTGATAACCCATTTTGCTGAAGATTTTACATGTTAAAGCAGCATATCTGTATTGAAAAACATTATTTAGGAGACACGATATGACAGAGGTAGGAGAACATGGTAGTAACAGTGGAACTGGTCAGGCTGAATTAGAGAATGAGTTGAGATTGCTGTTATTGTTTCTGCTGGTCATGGCCTGAGAATTGATTAGGGTAGTGAGGGACTTGAAATGTGTAATTAATGATGAAAAGGGCCACTGGCAATTTGGACTGTATTGAACGTAAAGTGTATAATGAAGTAGGGAGGTGAGCTCCACCACATTAAATGGGAGAATCTGTCACATCTATGATATAAAAAAGCTGTCTTAGTATTAGAGGAGTGCAGTGGTAGAGTACTCAATAGTTTATTTAGTATTAAAAATCTGAATGAGATAAGGTATTAAAATAGCTGCAATACAATTTGAATACTCAATGTTTATAAAAGCTCTAAACAGTAATTAAGGATGCTATTTTAATATCCAAAATTCATTAAAATTGAGCAAAGAAAACTCTTGCAGCTCATAAGAGAAAATGAAAAATCTGTTTTTAACTTCTTATCTCTGTACTGTATTTAGTTAAAAACATGAAACTAGACTATCCTCTTCTACATAGTATGATGTGGGCTATTCCCATGTCCTTGATAAAACTGGAGAAGATAGTCCTTTGCACATTTATCTAATTTTATACTTTACTTGATAGGGAATTGGAAACTGTATTGTTAATTTTTTTGGTCTGCTCTGTATTTCCTGAGTCTCTTTGTGTGTTTAGAGCTTCTGAGATCATGGTCGAAATAAAAGCTCTACTTTTCTGCCTGATAAAGCAGCTTCCTTGTTTTCAGCTGGTGAAAGATCTTTTTGGCACCCTTTTCTCAAACTATCTTTGCTATAGCTGTTGAGTTACCACTGTTCAGATAATGGCCATTCCCTGAAGAAATCAAAGGGAAGCTCTGTTTATAGTAGCTCTCTGGATGACACTTTTGGTGCTGGAGCTGCCTAATTGAGCAGGAAGAGAAGATCCAAGTAAAGTCCCTTATCAACCTGCAGGCCTTGGGTAAGTTCAAACAGTAGCCAAGGAGCTACTGGGAAATTTGAGAAATCTCCTTGGCAAGAAGTTCTCTAGTCTCACAAATGTCTTAAAAAACTCACCAGAACCTGTAGTGGTTATTCTGAATGTTGAGTTACATCTTGTCACCTGGCAAGGTGCTTTTCTGAAAGTGTTTTGAGCCATTCATCCTCTCCCTTTCCAGTTCTGTGGGTCAGTGAGTTGGGTTAAGGAAATAGAATGGGGCCTTTCAGTTTGCCATCACTTTCTTTGCCACTTTCCATTGGTAATAATTGGGATTTTTCCTTTTTGTGCCACCCTGTCTTGGTCTGGATGTTGGGAAGGGGAGACATGGTCCTTTGGGATTAAGATGCAAATGATTTCATACATCAAAATGAGACTATTTATTAGAGAAAGAATGGAGCAAATAAAATGGGGGGGAGAGAGGGAGGAAGAATGAAGAAAGAGAGCGCAGGAGAGATTATTACCACGCCATGGTCCTTTGGTGTGGGTGGGGGGAGAGACATCCCGGGCTGCTACCTCCGCTTTGAGATGTCTGTGGTGATGCCTGCTCCCCACTGCCCTCATAAGCTGGCATAGGCCAGGACTTTTATTGTATTCCTGGTTCATCATAGCTCCTCCTGGCCCACATCCTGTCACATTCTGGGGGGTCTTTCCTGTGTGCTCACAGGGATTGGTGCCGAGCGGCTTCCAACCCTCTTTGCATCTACTGTCCACCCCACCCCCTGTGCAGTTGCTGTTTTAGTGGACAGAGATGACACATCAGGTGGGTTGCTCAGGATGCTCATCTTTGGTGAGACACTTCTCAGTTCATAATATAATTATCATGATCACCAGGTGATTTACATGTTCAAGCGAGGATTCTCTCACCCCCTCTGCTAAAATATGTGTGTTCTTTGTCTAGTGTATGTTTCTGCCATTCACAATTTGTGCCACTGCAGTAGTCTTACAGGGATGAGTCTGTGAGCAGGTTTGAAGGTTAAGGCACTTTGAGGCCAAGGACCACACAGACACTGACTAATGAACTGTATCTTTTGAGGACTAATCTTTGTTTACAGAAATTTGTGTTTATTGATGAGCAATCTTTGATTAGCATTTGATGCTAATGACCACCAATACCTTTTTCCAAAAATGTGAAATATGTGAAGAAAATACATGGAGAAAAGGAGGCTGAGGGGAGATCTTGCTCTCTATATCTCCTTGACAGGAGGTTGGAGTGAGGTGGGGTTGGTCTCTTCTCTCTAGTAACAGTAATAGGATGAGAGGAAATGGTCTCAAGTTGCACCAGGGCAGGTTTAGGCTAGATATTAGAAGAAACTTCTTCCCTGAAAGAGTTTCAAAGGCTGGAACAAGCTCCCCATGGAGGTGGTCGAATCCCTACCCCTAGAGGTGTTTTTAAGAGGCAGAAATGTGCTGCTGTGGAACATGGTTTAGTTCTGTACTTGATAGAGTTAGATAATGTTTGGACTAAATGATCTTAAAGGTCTTTTCCAATGAGAACAATTCTGTGATTTGTATCAAAATCTGAGCGGTTCCATGTTCTCTGTTCAAGTGAATGGATATTACCTTGACCACTCAATTAAATTCTCCATAAAATAGTGCCAGTGCTCCTAGAGCATCACTTTTCTGCACTAGTTTAATGTGCTCTTTAGCATTTCTCTTGGCAGGACTGTGATCAGTACAGTACTTCATAATCTCTCCAGATACACTCAGATTTAATGTGAGTATTCCTGCATAAAAGTGAGGATTTAAAGGGGATAAATAAATATCATCTGGGAACTGTTATGTTCTTGGTTCATTAGGAAGATAAAAAGGACTTGTTCACCTGGAAGCTACCTTTCATCCTGAACCCTTCTTTATCAAGCTGTCTGCATTCGTTGATGTGTTCTGTTTGAATTACCAGAGAAATTGTTAATAGCTTCCTCTTCTCTGAGATTATTATAGTTTCTTAAAAGACAGTTTTATATAAACAGGAAAATATTTCTAAATGATCTGATTGTTAGTATACATGAAGTGTAACAGGCATGGGTGTTCTTTACATACACATCTCTCCTAAGGTCTTGATGTTTGGACAGTGAAGTATTTTTAAACCCATAATGTTGAGCTGTGCTTTCCCTATCTGGGAATTTACTTCTAAAGGAAGTAGTCACAGATACTGGAAAATAAATTGAGTTGGGTTTAGCTCTGTGTTTGAGAGGAACACCTTCCGTTTAGCAGATTGTAATTTATTATTTATTCCTTATTAGAGTGTACTCCTTCATGTGGTGATGTTTCATTCACTGTTTTACCATTGAGAGCTTTATGGTAGCTTCCTAATTGTTTTCCATTCAGGCAGTGCAGTTTTGTGGGGCTGGACATTACCAAATTACATTTGAGGGTGGGGGGAAAGTATCTCTGAATATTTTCATAGCTATTAGCTATGTTTTCAGTTGGTGTTTTATTGTTGTTAAATGTACTTTGAGTTTTTATCAACCAAAAGAGTGCAGTGTTTTAGATTTAAACATTTTGAAGAGTTATAAAATGCTTGCTAACCTATAAGCTAATAAGAGAACGTAACTTTCTTTTGTGTGCTTGTGAGTGAAAAAAGCTTATCAAGTAGAAATACTTCCTTGAGCTGTCTCCTTTCCCTGATTTTTGAGGCCTTCTTCCTTCTCCTGAAAATAATTAAACAAAAGAAGGGCAAAATAATGTGTTAAATGTGCCACTAAAGCTCTGGAATATTGGAAATTTCAGAATTATTTTTTAAATTGTCCTATTCTGAAAGATTTTTGAAACAAGTTTTTGAAGTAAGGAGCATGTATTAGCTTGGAAACAGAGAAATCAATCCTCATAAAAGAATTCTTCAGTACACATTTAATTCTCTATGTGCATTCCAAATGCTTTTAAGGTAGCAAAGGATCCTAAAGATTTTTGGCAAATATATACTGACTGGATGGAAACACAAGAATTTTAACAACTGTTTTCTTGGGAAATGTCTTGGGGTTTTTGTGGTGTACATAATTTATATCCATGCAGGCAGTCCGATGTCACCTTTTGAAGATTCATGTTTTTAAGTTTGGTTTTCTAAGGGCATGCTGCTTACCAAGTGTGTCATTTGCTCCTCTCCCTCCCAGGACAGTCAAATGGGCAGAGAAGAGGTTGGGAAGCTCCTTACAGGAGGGGACAAGGGACATCAGTCTGGGATGCTTTTGTATTATTGAATTTAGGGGTTGTTTTTAAATAGGGTAGGCTTCAGATTTTTTTTTTTTTTTTAATGGTAAGACATGATGTATAAATGCATTAGAAAGGTCGAGTTGTTTCATGTCTCTTCCAAACCAATTTCAATGTAATTTGGAGGGGGTGAGAAGTGTCCAAAAGTCAGATTTCTACTGTTTCTGTAAATGTCTACAGCCAATGTAACTGGCTACAGTTTACTGTGTTAATATCATTCCCCTGCCTCGTCTATTTCCTACCTACACATACTCTTCTAAATAAATGCAACAGCAGGATTTAAATCACGGTTGCATATCAGAGAACCCGCACAGTTACGGTGCAGTAATCTGTTGAAAACCAAGCTTCATTGTTTCCACAGCTCATGATAGTGCTGGAAAAGGCAGATATGAGGGAAGAATAAGTATAGAGCAGTTTCAACTGAGCAAGCAGCAAAAAGAGAACTCTTATCAGCATGGCAACAAAGGCTTTTGGGTTTGTGATTCTTGCAAACACAAAAAATGTTCATATTCTAGAAGAAAATCCTCAGTACAGTTAGAGCACTTACATTCCCAGAGGAACAGCAAAATGCATCCATACCTTCTTGGAAATCCCTTTGAAGTAGTTGATAAGGTACAAGGTCTCACTTGGTGGTTTGTGTGTTCTTGCAAATTTGTTGTTTGGTTTGTTGTTGTTTTGTTTGTTTGTTTATTTGTTTGGGTTTTTTTTAAAGTGGCTTGACTGTTCCAAAGTACATTATCCACTCACTGTGTTGACTGAGGGAAATCCATGTGCAAGAGCAAAGTAACTTTACTTGAGATTTTCTTATTGTCTGGGTGAGGAGTCGGTTTCACTGTTTATTTTTTCGGTAGTTGTTACTATTGTTCCTTGGGGAGAAGAGACTAATGCACTCAATTTGTCACCCTTGGGCAGCAAAGGAGTTGGAGGATGGGAACATATGTTGGTCAGTGTAACTGGAAGTAAGGTTCTATTCTACTTCATTAGTAATGTGTCAAATTGTGCAGATGAATGTTTTACTTCTAATTTAAGAAGGAAAATACTCAACTTGTTTGAGGTTTTGGGTCAGATTCGACACCTGTTTTCTTCAGTGCCTGTGACAAATGGAATTATTGCTAGATTGCTAACAAATATAACCTTATACAGGTTAATGTTAAAAACCCAAAACAAAGGCAAAAAATCAAAAGCAAAAACCAGAAGAAAACCCAATCCTCAAATAAAAGGAAATCCTGATAAGTCCCACAGTCTTACTGCTAGTACGTTTTAAAAATTAAAATGTGAAAATTACCTATATGGCAAATGGTTTATTGGAAAGAAGAGCCATGTAATACTCATTTAAACAATCCATTTTCCTGTTAGTGCTAATGTGTTAATTTAGTGAGAAACTGTTATATTGTGTTGGTGGGATCTTCGTGACAAAGCTGGTATTAATATGGCCTTTTGATTTCCGTCTGAAGAAAAATGGGAGCCAGAAAACCACATAAACTTTCAATGTTAAACATAACAGTTCAAATTGTTAATGACAGTGGAAAATCTTTGTAGAAAGGAAGCAGTGGGATTTTGTAAACTGTATCTTGTTTGTGTGAACGCCAACATGGTATCTTCTCCAAATAATAAGACAGGAGCAGAATGGAGGATAAAATTATAGAGGCTCATTTTGGAGTAAAAGGAACCCAAGAAGTGCTTGGACTTAAACCTTTGGGGCCATAAATAAGTTTTGAAGGATTTTATGACATACAATTCAACAGTATACTTCCCCCAAAGTGGCTACAGGTAGCTGCTGGAAGATTGTGCTAGTTTAACGCAACCTTTTTCCTGCAACACAGAAGTGACAAAGTAACACACACAAAACTCTGGGCCAAGATAAAGAGTTGAGATAAGAGTTTATCAAATAAATGGGATAATAATACAAATGCACAATTACCTTATCCTGTTTGGAGAAAGAGCACAGCAGCAAGCAGAAAACCAGTAAGCTAAAAACCCAAGGCAGGGACTTAGTCCCCCATCCTGCCCTGTCCTACTGCCATCTCAGCAGACGCAAGCCAACACCCAAACCCTCAGAACCCAAAAGCAGCAATTGGAATAGGAAACCTCTGATGTTATGGTTTGAACTTCAAGCCCCATAATACCTTGCTTCAGACAGCACTTTCATTTTGAAGCTGGCATGAGGCAGGATGATAGGAATAGCAACAGATCAAAATTCAACATAAGACAAAGATGTATCCAGTTTCTCCTCCTTCCTTCTCCCTTAATTTTGAACTTTGTGTTCTTGCCAGCATAGTCTGTGGCATAGCAATAGCTAAATTTCCAAAAAGGAATATATTCTGCAGTTGTGATTGTAACATTTATCAACTGGAAATATTTAGTATTTAGAAGGGGAGGCCTGGGAAAGTCTATGAAGTATTTGAGAACAAGGTAGAGAAGCAGACATTAAAAGGTGATTTTACTGGTAGATCAGAACTTGGTAACAGGAATGGGGGCACAGACTTAAGAATGAGTGAGGTGATGAGACAGAACAGGATGGGATCTTCATTTGTGTTAGTGGCAGGAAAGGACCAGGGAAGGAAGTTGGTTTCTGGCAGGAGGTGTTAATCTTCTGGCTGAACCTGTGGGCCTTGAGTCATTGAAAGTGAAGGAGAGGAAACTGCACCAGGCAGTATCTGTGCGATCAAGGTTCTTACTCTGGGGCTGTGGGGAGGAATCAGGTTTCCTGAAGATGCAAAGAAGCAGGAGAACTATCCGGTAGTGGTCTGACTGCACAGGTAGGGAGCTGGAGCTGGCTGTGGCATTCAGTGTGCTGAGGGGTAACTGCTCTGTGTGCTTCACCTGGTGCCTGGTGATCACAAGATGCATGTCGAGGAGTGGAGATTTCATGCTCATAAAGGAAAAGATCCAGGAGAGAAGTAAATGTGGAAAGCAAAGGAGAATGACTGTAGCATTAAATGTAGTTGGTAATGAAAGATGAATTGATTTGTTTATTCTCACAGGAGTGGTGGAGTGGGATATAGTGACATTTTTGAATAAGAAAAAAAGCCCCAAACATCCAAGGTAAATATCAGGGAATTAAAATTATCGAGGGTAACTACTATGGAATCTAATGGAAGATCTATGGAAAGAATGGAAATCTAATGGAAGAAAGTCTTCTGGGGCAGTAGGGCTATGCACAAACACTTAACACTTGTACTCAGAGCTTTTGGCCTTAATTCAAGAACTGGTCTTTCTTCACAGGCTCTTTTTCTGCCCAGCAGGGTGCTTTTGTTATTGTAGATGTATCATACTAGTGATTGTTGTGGTTATTTTTGTGTTTGTTTGTTTTGGAGTTGTTTTTTTAGTGGTCACTTGTTCGGTTTTTGTTGTGTTTGTTGTTATTGGTTTTTTTGTTCCCCCCCCAATAGTATAACAGAAATGGACATTACTTTAAAAATCACTTTCAAGGTTAAGGCACTTTGCCTCATTCTCAGTTATTTAAAGACTTTATTCCTAAAACTGATCAGCTAAATTCTGGATTAAAAAAGAAAATCTAGTTAAAAATTATTGTTGTTACAAAACTTTGAGAGTTGTAGTTGCTGGTATCTCACTGGAAAGGTTAAGTGAAGCTTGATTGTCATATTTAAACAATATTGCTTAACAAATTCTGTGCTTCTTGCCTACTGCCAACTGTCCACAGGCAGCGGGAAAAAAAAAATCTCCCATCTTGATGTGAAAAAAAGAAACTTTCTTAGGCAATGCTTTTCTTGCTGTTCTTCAGAGTGTTAATTAACCGGAACTGGAACATTGGTGGTTTGTCCTCGTGCCTGCTTTGCACATATGAACTGCCTGCCAGGCGGCTGTCAGAGGGAAGTGCTCTTGTACCCTTCTCTGGACCTTGCTGTTTAGTTAGCCTGGAGAGATCTCACAGCTCTCTTGTAATTTATATGTATGCATAAGGATCAGACTTTCAAAGTGGATCCTTCTATCCATGTTAAAAGGATTGCTTGTGGTTCAGTTTTAAGAAGATACCTGAGATTTGACAGGGAGTAAGTGGTAAGTCCATATGAAAATTGTTACATGTGTGCAACCAACTTGATGTTGGTGGTAGAGCTCATCTAGAGTGAGCTGCCTGCTTACGCACAGTGTATCTTAATCTGTATGTTTGGTGCCCAAGGTGTCTTCCTGAAAGACTTCAGCTAGCATCAGTACTTGTATATTGTCAAAGACTGGGTGCTGTGAGAGCTTTATACTTATCCCAAAGCAGAAAATATAATGGAAAAATGTTCTTTATCTTTGTCATGGAAGAACATGATTTGAACTGGATTTAGAGGATGTGAGGAAGGAAACCGAAATGTTTTTCAAAGTCACATTGGAGTTGAGAAACCACTGCAATGTTCGGGTATCACTGACATAGGCAGCACTTCATGATCATAGAATGGTCTGGTTTGGAAAGGACCTCCAAAGATTATCTAGTCCAAACCCTCTGCAGTAAGCAGGGACATCCTCAATTAGATCTGGTTGCCTTGAGTCCCGTTGAGCCTCATCTTCAGTATCTCCAGGGATGGGGCCTCAAATACCTTCCTAGATGACCTGTTCCAGTGTTCTACTACTTTACCTTCATGGTAAAGAACTTGTTCCTAACATCCAATCCAAATCTATGCTTCTCTAATTTAAAACCATTGACCCTCATACTGTCAGTACAGGCCTTTATAAACAGTCTCTCTCCATCCTTGTAGGCCACCTTTAGGTAGTAGTAGGTGGCGAGTAGGTCTCCCCAGAGCCTTCTCCTCTCCAGGCTGAACAATCCCACCTCCTTCATCCTGTCTTCATACCAAAGGTGTGGGAAGGCATCATCATTCCTCATAATTTTTGTGGCCCTCCTCTGGATCTACTCCATCAGATCCAGTGTCTTTGTAAAACTCTCTGCTCACCCTTTGTTTTATAAAGAATATTCTCCAGTTTAGAATGCACTCACCTTTCAAAAATCAGACAGGACAATCCATGAAGAGGACATTAAGCATTTATCACATGCACTTGCATGAAAATAACCAGCTCCGAATAAGGCAGGGTTTTGAGAGGTAACAACACTAAATAAGCTACTGGTGGCAATGCTACCAAACTGTCATGATTTTTACTTGAGGCAGGTGAATTTAACTGAAGTTTCCTTTACGTGAATAATCAGTTGGTGTTTTAGATGTGTACTTAGCAACTGTGGTTGTACTTTGCGTATAAAGCTATCACCATGTAGACCAAGCAAAAAGTGATAGATACCTAGACCTGGAGAAAGAGTGTGAGTCACTGAGTTTGGTAAGCAGAAAAACTTGACCAAGTAATTCACAAATCACAGCGAGAATAAAACTATGTATTCTATCTTTGGTTTACTCAGTGCATTTTAAAATATGGTGATGTCATTTCTTATTGCAGGGATTTTACCCAAACTGGAAAAATAAATGAAGTTATACTTTCTGTGTGCTCCTGTAGATGATTTTACAAGTAACTTGGACTTGCTTAAATTAGATATTTAATGACACATATGAGTGATTTCCCCCTTCCAGATTGCAGTAAAGTTTCTTTATACTTTGTCAATTTTGTGCACTTAAATAGAAATACAAGAGTTACATTTTGGTGCTAATTACGTGGTCTTTTTTGTTATTGGTAGTGAGTCTAAGCTTGTGATGGATTTCCAGATATTTCCTTTTGTCAACATAAAGCCACAATGTTTATCTTTTAATGTTTTTGGTGTATGCGATGTGTTACTCTGAGCTGTGGTTATTAATTGACAGATGAGTTACACTATGATGGCACTTAAAATGCACAACATGTATTTCTGAAAGCAGTCGTTGCTATAGCAACTTTCTAGTAGGTCACTGGCAGTGTTGTGTGTGAGTGTGTGTGTGTATGATTTGGCTGTTAATGCAGACTAATACCAGTAGAAAAATGAGAAATGAAAAATGCGAGAGTCAGAAAGAAGGTAACCCTTCCCCCCCTCCCCATTCTCTCCCCTTCAAAACAGAGTAATGTAATTTTGTGGAGAAAATGCTCACATAGGGTATTGCATGTATTAGCAAGAAACTGACTATCATCTTCTCTAATGAGATGTTTTCTATTTATGCAAAGATTATTAAAAAAATCCCTGAAATTGTCTTAATCGTGTTCTGTTTTTTCTTTGACACCTTTAGAGTTTGCTTAGGAAAGCAATACGTAGTCAGCTGATGTGAAAGCAGTGTGTTCTATTTATTGAGCATGAAGGTCTGCTTTTAAAGACAAAGTACATCTGTATTATACGCTGAAAGTGAAAATGGTGATAAATTGCTTCATTCTCCTCACTTGCAAGATCTTTCAGCAAGGTTTGATGCATTTGCATAACACTTCAGGCCAGTCAAAATCTGGTGGTCTCATTCTGCCCTGGATGCTTGTGTCTCTTCCCTAGTGCCAGGTCTGTGCTCGCGTGAACAAGGCAGGAGCTAGTTCAGGAGCTGATCTGGGTACCGCCAACTTAAAATTATTCTTAAAATGGCTAAATTATTTCCTGAATTATGTCCATGGGCAGAAGGCCACAGGCCAGACCGGCCACAGGAGTGAAGGGCCTTGGAAGCCGCAGTTCAGGTACTGACCGTACACATGGTTTTTGAAGAGACTGAAGATGTTATTTCCCACTGACATCTGGTTTTAGTTTGCTCTCAAACTTATCTGAAAGTATTGTTGAGGTCTCTTGCCTAACTTTTTTGCATTTATGTTATTCTCTGAGATAATTCTCTAATAGTGTCTTCTGTTTTTTTAAATATATATATATATACACACACACACATAGATATACACACACTGCTTTAAGAAGAGAACATTCATGTATTTCTTTTAGAGAGCTCAACCTATTGTCAGGCCATTAATTTCAGTCTCGAATTTGCATTGCCTCAAGATATTAGAAAACTAATGATTTAAGGTAACACCTTCTAGATTATGGTAAGTGAAAATAATATCTAGCAAGTATTTTATGATACTGTAATCCACTATATTTTTTTCAAAATTGTAGTCGGTTTTTTAAAAAAAGTATAATAAGGGGAACTTTCTTTTGTGTTGGACTTACCTGTTCTCCAGAAGAAAGGAACAAGCCATGCTACAGCTGGCAATTAGAATCACTGTGGTAAAGTCATTCTGCTGCCTGGATGGGAGCAGCAAGAGATTGTAGTAAGAAGTGAGGGAAAGGCAGTAGGACGTGAGCTGCTTGCTATCGTTTCTTTTCCGTTGTCTCCTGTCTCTCCACTCACTGGTTTGTTGAGGGACAGCTCAGTATCACAGCTACTTTAAAGGAAGGAGCCAAAAAGTGGCCAGGACTCTACTGAAAAGGAAAATATTCGTTCTGTGCTTTGGTGTGGGGGTTTTTTTCCCCCCCGATATGCAGTTATGTTCTCTGCATTTTGAGAATTTGATTTGTGAAAGTGTTAAGTGTTGATTTAGCCCCAGACAAAAAAAGCGAACAACTTCCTTGACATTTGTAGTATTTAAATGATTGTTGAGTGATTTATTAAATGTACTCTTATGTACTGGGTACTCTGGAAAAGCCTGCTCTAACTTTGTCTCAAGGATAAAGGCAATGCTTACAGATTAATGCTTAAATTTATTTGAATAATTTGAAGGGAGATGGAGGTAAGATCAGGTACAAGAAAAATTAAAGCTTGTGTTGCCTTTATATTTTCTGTAAAGAGTTTTCCTAGAAGCAACGTTCCCTTATTTCACTCCCAGGGTTGCGGTTTTCAGTTAGAACTTGTTCTCCTCTCATGGGAATTGAGTTTCTGTTTAAGGAAATGCTTCAGAATATTCTTGCTTCTGCTCTTACAGCCTGACCGTTTCAAATATGTTACCATATGTATTTTCATTTTGTGTAACTGTGTAAAAGGTACTGAAAATCCTCTTCTTACCTTTCTGTAGTACAGGAGAAAGTGTCTGTAAATTCTCAGCATTCGAAACCACAGTCTGGTCCCTTCTCTGCAGAAACAAAAGCCGAGAGTGTTAGAGTAACCTTTTGTGTGGATCAACTGCTGGAATTTCCTCTCTGACTGGAGAGACTCAGCTTCAGGTGATGGCAGTTTCTCTATTCTAGAGCTTCTGTTAAGTTTTACTCATCTTTACCAGCAGTGCTTAGACAACTGTACTTTTAATGTTTTTCAATGTCTTATGTTTCATGGTAGTAGTAAGTCAGTTCTGTTCTTTTTTCCTTGGTCCCCCGTTCACTGCACAGAGATTGGTATGGCTGTGTACATCTAAGCAAAAGGTTGATATTAACAGGCCTTTTACAGACCATCATTGCAACTGCACGGGGAATTTTGTGAACAGCAAGTGTTTTCCTATTCCAGTTGTTGAAAGTAGTGTACTCTGAACAGTGGCCTTTATTTTGCCACTCTTCCTCTGAGCGGAGCTGTGACCTTCCAGAGACTTGTGAAACCAGCCAGCCTAAACCCCCAACACATTTTAAACCAAAATTTGGCTATATCAGGGTAGCCTCGGCATTCCAAGTTGTTCCATTGCCGGACTTCTTGGAGATGTTAGTTTGTGCTGCGTGGCTCCTGTAGATAAAGTAGCTGCAGAGAGACGCCTCATAGAAAATAGTCTGCCAGATGAAATCAGGTATCTATTTCCAGTCGATTGGTAGTTAATCCTTCATTTCCTTTTTCAGTTCCAAGTCAAGGTTAACTGTCTTAAGGGAGTAGAGGAGGTTTGGTTTCTTTGTTTTGTTGGTTTTTTTTTCATTCAGTGGGAAAGGAACAGATAACTGTTTGGGTTGTTCGAAAAGCCCATGTTCTAGCTTTCCAGTGGCACAAGGTTTCCTCTCTCTCTATGTTTAGAAAACTAAAGTGCTCTGCCAGTTTGTGCTGGAACTCTTCATTACCATTCTTAGGGAGCAGTTTTCGTCCAGTAGTAGCCTTTCCAATTGAGGCAAGATCTCTTCTCTTTTAAATGGTCTATTTTGGCTGTTATCTGAACTATTTAAAAAATACTTAACAGCTAAATTACTCCAAGATCAAAAAGCCTTGCTTGTCAAGGAGGAAGGACTTTTCTCAGTGTTACTAGAAGAAACCACTTGACTAGACCTGAAAGTGCATGGAACAGTAACACAAAAGTGGATGACGCTTGTTTGGACACAGTCACAGTTTCCAGTTTTTATCATCTGCTTGTCAAAGTAACTGTTCAAAAATAGAAAAATGTGTCCCATATTTTTGTAAGCAATGCAAAATACAGTTAAAACACCCCCAAACAAACAAAAAACAACAGAAAATCCCACAAAACCACAACCAAAAACAAATTGAAAGAAACCCAGGTGCATCAGGGTTTGCACCTTATGGTTTGGGCATCCAAGTACTTTTGTGATAGTTTATAGCCTGAGTTGTTGTCATATCTTCAAATAAATGTTCATATTGAATCATGAGGAAAAAACATCTTAAAGGGCCAAGAGGAAGATAAGTAAGTTTCATGGTCAATGGAGTTAGTCGAGACTTTTTGGTAACCCTGCTCCTTAGCAGCAGTAAATCCACCACTAGTTACCTGTTTCTATGCAGGCTGCCCACCCTGTCTGTAGCATCTCTACTGCAGTATTGTGCTCCTCAGCATCTTCACTGGGCTAAGCAAGGCAACACCCATGGGTGACCAGCTCTGAGCTACGTGCCCCGTAAACAGGACAAATAATAACTCTGATCCGGGTTCTTCCCTCCACCCTCATGGAAGTGCTAAGCTCAGCCAGTATTTATTTTCAAAAGCAATCTCTGGAGGTACCTGTCCTTCTGTCACACCTGCCTGTGTTTGGCAACATTCGAAAATTGTCAAAAGATGGAGGGCAGCCTGGTTGGACGTGAAGTCCTTGGGAAATGAAGCTGAATCAGCTTCTTGTCCAGCTTGCATCAGCCTCTGTTCTTGCCTCTCCTCCTTGTATGTCAGTTAACTTGTCTGTTTTTTTCAGTTTGCCTGTTTTGGAACTGGGCTTTAAACTGGTTTTACAGTTTACAAAGTGCAATTGTCTTCTTCCTGGGTGCAGTCATCATTCCTGTATCTGGAATAAGGAACAAGCAATAAAAGAGATAGCTTTTTTCCAAGCATTTTTTTCCCAAGAAAGTTTCCCTCTCAATATATTTATCGTGATGTGTGAGATGTTTTTAAACAGCAAAGAACAGACAGTTTCCCCTCCTCCTGTTTCTTCCTAGGGTTGTTGACTAACCAAAATTCATTTAAGCGTCCAATGATAAAAGCTTTTCTTCATGATTATTTACTAAGCTAAAGGAAATCTTGTTCTTGGGTGTTAACTTGTCTTTTCCCTTGTGGTGTCTGCATTTTACACTATGCAGAACTGTTTCCAGTTCTGTGTAGCCTTTGATAATAGCTTTTCTCCTATTTCTCATATTTTCATTGATTTCTTGTGACTGGTGTGGCAGGGAGGTCATTAAGGAACACTGCTGAGTAGCCAACCTTGTTTAGCTCATCTTTAATTTGTGGAGTCCTCAGCTTCCTTTTTTCCCCTCCTTATATCAGGAAAGTCTTGTAGGTAGT
>VWYK01120348.1:13703-29434 GCA_013399775.1 Semnornis frantzii
TGTTTTAAACACTGACTTAATGATCCCAGCGAGTTTTCCAGGTTTGGAATACTTACCTTACAAAATGTTCTAATACAACATACAAATTCCCTAATGACATGCAGTGCAGGAAGCTTGCTTTTCTTCCTGCCACATACTAGAATCCTGACACATTTACCTCGAATTAGTTTTTCTTGTGTCTCTCTCTCTCTAGTCTGAAAGTCAGATATGCCTGTCAAATGTAACAAGATCCTAATTAAATCACCACATTTCTGTATGGCCAAGCATCTAAGCACCTGTTTAACTTCAAACACATGCCTAGGTTTCATTAATATTTGCTTGTGGTTTTCTTTTTCTGAATTGAGACCTATCAAATTAACACAAGCTCCTTTTTTATTTTATCCAGAAGAGCCAATTCGTATTAACGTATTTTGATTTCTTTAAAAAATGTTGTTTACTTCCAAAATTTCTAGATATTCATACAACTTTATTGGATTTGCTTGTGCTTAGCTTAAATAAATTCCAAAGAAGATGCACCTACGTAGTTTTATTTTAGGTCCAATCCAATGAACATTACAATAACCCTATCCAAACTATGCACAGGTAAGAGACACAGCAAGTATGTTCCTGAAATGCTACTTCAAGATGAATTAATGAAGTTTTCCTTTGTGCTACAAGCCAGACTCAAGACTCTAATTCATTTCAGTGGTGGAGCCCCAGTTACAGAGCATGGTGATATGATTCAGGCTTACCAGGCAATAGCACCAGCAGCTCTTACTGTAAAAGTTTGAGGGAAATGAGAGGCCAGAGCATTTTAAACCCCCTACTGTGCTGAGCTGAAGCAACCTCTACACCCCATAAGCTGACGGCAGCCGAGGCTGCACGATGTATGCCAATCTATGTGTGACTTTCTTTATTTTTAACCTTTGCTAAAAGTCGCCTTTAATAATATAATTTTCCCTGCTCCAAATTTCCAGCTTTCCTACCGAATCCATGCAGACTGTCCAGTATGATGACTAATGTGGTGACTTGTGGGAACTTTTCACTGAGCAACATCTTTCAAGGTTGCCTGTAAGTTAGCTTCTGCCACTCCCACCAGTTTATAGTGTCCTGCACATCCCACTAATTTGCTTAATTTCCAATAGCCAGAGGGTCAGGCACCTTCTGCTGCTCTGCCAGGCTATCCAATGCTCCCACATGAACTCGCAACTGCAACAACCATCCTGATCCACTGTATTAGTATTTCTGAAGTTTATCACTGAGGAAAGCATGACTCATGAGTTCTGAGGTCTGAAGATGGGATCCATTTTTCTCTCAAGTTTACCTGGGCCAGTGTTCACTGTACGGTATATTGTTTGGCCATTTGCTGCAATTTATCTCGCTGTGTAAGTATGCAGGAGCATAGAAGTCAGCCTTTCAAAACATACTACAGTGACAAAAGCCAGCAGTATGCCACACAGCACTTGAGCAATAAAAAAGGACAATCAATCAAAAAAAAATTAGAGCTCCCTGTGGTCCAAAAGAGTACTAAAGTTGAGGTGAACTCTCACGAGAGAGGTGAACGAAGCGTGGGCAGCGTCGCAGCCTCTGGGGGATATTTAGGCCCTCCCAGGGAGCACTGGTGACCCAGAGCGCCAGTGAACAGGGTGGGCAAATGGGACATGGCACAGCAGTTCACACAGGCAGGGAAAGAGTCTCTCACTAGGGGGATCAGCCCCAGTGTAGAAGCAGTGGTCTTTGCCTGGCAGAAGGCGATGGCCTCCTCTCATGCTGCCCTCACCACCACTGATGCAGCTACCCAGACTGAGCTTGAGGCAAGGCCTGCTGCCATGCAAGCACCAGGCTGCAAAGTGGCTCATCTTATGACATTGGTGCAGGAGGGCAGCACAGAGCTTACTTGTGGGAGATGTGCCCAGAGAGGAGTTCATCTGCTTGGTAACAGAACTCCAAGAGCGTATGAGCAGGTCAAGAAGCACCAGGGAGTGAGTCAGACAGACTGGTGGAGTCACCCTGCTTTCCCTGAAGCAGACTCACATCAGTTAGGCTTCACAATGAGAGTGAATGGAAACATGTCCCTGTACAGCAAAGCAGCTGACACCCCCACCCCCTGTGGCCTCCCACACGTTCCCAGTTGTCCCTACATAACAGATAGAGGACTCTGGACTCCAAGGGACAGTGAAACGATGGCAAAGACAGAAATGCTTCCAAGTTGCTACCAAAGGTAAGGCAGTCAGCACCAAGAAAAAGAGAAGGGTTACTATTGGTGATTCCCTTCTCAGAGGGACACAGGGTCTGATTTGCTGACCTGATCCATCTCACAAGGAAGTCTGCTGCCTCCATGGGGCCTGGGTTAGAGATGTGGCAAGAAAACTTTCTGGTCTTCTGCTGCCCACAAGTTATTACACGTTACTGACCTTCCAGATAGGCAATGACAAATCAGAAAAAAGAAAACTGAGGACTGTCAAGAGGAACTTTAGGGCCCTGGGTCGACTTGTCAGGGGACAGGAAGCACAGGTAGTGTTCTCCATCCCCCCAGTAGTAAGGACCAAGCCAAAGAGACTGAGGAAGACTCAAGAAATTAATTTCTGGCTTCAAGCCTGGTGCCACAAGCAGAACTTTGGGGTTTTTGATCAGGGGTCAGTTTATATGATGGCAGGTCTGCTGGCAGCAGATGGGGCACATCTCAATCAAAAAGGGAGAAGAGTTTTATCATGGGAGTTGCCTGACTCATGGACATCATCTACCTGGACTTTAGTAAAGTCTTTGATACTGTCTCACTGCATTCTCCTTCAGAAACTCCTAGCACAAGGCTTGCATTAAGTGCACTCTGCAATGGACTAAAATCTCACAGAATATTAGGAAATATTTCTTCACTGAAATTATATCACAGAATCACAGAATGTTAGGGGCTGGAAGGGACCTCAAAATACTAGCCCAACCTCCCTGCCAGAGCAGGATCACCTATATTATGTCACACTGGAACGCATCCAGGTGGGTCAGTATCTCCGGAGAGGGAGACTCTACACCCGCCCTGGGCAGCCTGTTCCAGTGTTTCTGTCAATCTCACAGTGAAAAAAATCTTTCTCATGTTTACAAAGAACTTCCTATACCTCAGCTTCCACTCACTGCCCCTTGTCCTGTCGTTGGGCATGCCAAGAGGAGCCTGGTTCCATCTTCTTGGCACTCACCATTTACATATTTATAAACATGAATGAGATCACCCCTCAGTCTCCTCTTTTCTAAACTAAGTAACCCCAGTTCCATCAGTTTCTCCTCCTAAGGAAGATATTCCATTCCCTTAATCATCTTTGTTGCTCTGCGCTGGACTTTTTCAAGCAGTTCCCCGTCCCTCTTTAACTGAGGGGGCCAGAACTGGTACAGTATTCCAGATGCAGTCTCACCATGGCACAGTAGAGGGGAATATATCTTCATAATCAGGCAACTGAGTTTATAAACATCTTCTAAGTAGTAAATAGGATTTTTGCTGAGAGAACTGAAATGTCAGCCAGTAAGAATGACTGTATGTGAAATACAGAACAAATACTAGCCAAATTGAAGTGAATCATATAATCATATCACTTATATTTTCATATTCATAATTAGACATTTAATATAGATGCATGATACTATTTTTTCAAGAGCTAGCAGTTCAAATCAAATTGTTTGTAAAGATTTGTACTTCTACAAATTATGGAATAGCATTTTTGGTGGAAATCTAAATTTCAGTTTCCTAGTTGTAGCTTACACACACAAAGCATTTTAAAGAAGAGAAACTAATAGAATTTAAAACTTTTCCTGCAACCTTCCAGACATTTAAAGAAGATTATGATCACAGATGGGTTTTCAGCAGTTCTAAGCACTTACATTAAATATTGTCAGATATTTTCCTGCAAATCAAAAGAAAAAAAGAATGGTTCAGCCTCAGACCAAGAACTTTTTCACTCCTTGTGTTCTGTGCAAGGTTAGCCCAGGATTACTGCAGAGTAGAAGTGCTGATTTTTAGAGCAATATTTAGTCTAGTTCTACTGATGGATTTAGATTTTCTTGTTTCACTTGGGTATTTGCAGCTCTGGAAAAGCATCACTCATGTCAGCTATTTCTGTCCATATGTACCATAAAAACACTGGAATTATCTTTCAAAGAGGCTAATTAATTTTCTTGTCAGGAAGAACAGAGAGTCAGCAGCAAGATTTTTGTCTATGTAAAACAAATGAGGATTCAACTGATTGAGAGAGCCAAGTTCTCAATGAACTGAGTTGTGCTAGACCAGACAACCATAGCATTATGAATCAATTATTACCATTTGCTGAAGATTATCCACACACTTAGCAAGCTATGAGACATCCATCACGTCTAGAATGATAACAGCATTTACCATTCCATTCAACTACTTCCTCAGTGGTTTCTTTCCCCTTGAAATAATATTTTTTTAAAAAAATCTCATCAGAGTATTCCAAGTTTAAAATCAGTTGGTTTAAGCCTCGCCAGTAGCAGAGGGATGCTTGCTTGGCAACACTGCAGCAGGAAGATAATGTGACATGATGTAGCCTATCTACTGGTTTCTTTCATCCACAAAAAGAAAAAGCAGCTTCTTGCTGTTTTATGGTAGAAAAGAGAAAGGTTGCCTAGAGGAGGTTCTTACTACTCTACAGTCAGACTGGTGTTTTTCAGTAATTTTGACCAAATAGTAGAACTTGTAGTTCTTTTATCAAGTGGAAAGTGAGACAAAATTGTACTACTGTGAAGCAGACAAAGGAAAACAGAACTGAATCATAATTTTGTAAAGTTTTGAACTTCCTGAAGCAAAACCTTCCTCAGCTTTTGGAGAAGAACATGCTAATGAAAGAGTGTATTCCACAGACAGTCAAAAATAAATGCAGGTATTGTCACTGAGATGAATGAACTTCTGGAAAACCATCCTTCTCAGTAGAGTTCCCTTTTACTTTCATGAAATGAAGCATTAAAATCTGTTCGCCTACTTGACTGTGCTCTTCTGCTGTAATGTATTTCACATTCAGACACTGTTTTCTTAGAACAACTCAGACTAAATAGCTAACGTTCTCTAAGGGACATTCCCTGCCTTCTCCACTATCTTGTATGACCTGTGGTTCCAAACTTGAACATGGCCATTATAAACACCTGGATCTTAAAACTGTACTATTGGTATGGGAACTATTAATGTTTCTTTTCTATTTATCATTTATATAAACGTCAATTCTTATTTGTACGAGCAACTAATAACTTTATTGAACAGGAACTGTGCATCAAAGTACTGTAATTACAGAGATTAATCACACAGTTACATCTTTTTGTTTGATGTGAGGTTAATTATAACTTTGCAAAAGAAATAAGTCTTTATATTAATAGTCCAGAGTTTCTCTTCAAAGTTAGATCTGCATTATTTCTTTGCTTCTACATAAACACATCTCATACTGCTAGCATTTAATCAGCAAAATATGTCACCACTTTAGCTCTTCTTCTGCTTTAAGGTCAAGCTCTTTTCTTTCCATTTTGCAAACTCCAATATTGGCGAGGCTCTGAGAAAACAGTGTTCTAAATCCCTCCTAGTATTTAATCAGGAATCGGAGCATTATTTCCATGCAAAAAACAATGTTTCAGAATGCTGCAATCAAATTTTAAAGAATTTTGTCTGTTTGAAAAATGTCAGTGTTTATTTTCTTAATATCACATTTAAGCTTTCAGAGAGAAGATAATGGAGTTCAGAAATAACATCAGTCTTCCTATAAATGACATTTAGAGAGTGCTGGCCCTACAGAGCTAGCTCTGTAGTTTAAGTGCACAGATTCTGTGGTGTTCTATGTAACAAAGAAAAAAAAAATACCTGAGCAGTTCTTTGTGTAATCAGTCTAAGCCATTTGAACGTGTCTCTAAACCACACAAAATCTTGTGTCTCTAAGAGAATTTTGTCTCTTCAAAAGCAAGCATTTTCTGTCATGCTCCAAAAGCCTACTCACAAGTAAGGCTTAGAACTTTCATTACTTGTACATTTTGTCTTCTGTCTTCCACAATAAATGGAAAGGGTTTATGAAAATATCTGATTGCCAGCTACAAAGACTGTGAAACATCGAGCTATTGGACATGTTACAGAGCTGGCTGAGGATGAGCTTCAGAGAGCAAGAAATGTGCTTCTCTGCCATGAAAAATGTGCTACAGTTTACCCATTATTGAGGGGAGAGGAAGATGAGCAAGATTTTCCGTGGTACTCACTTCCCAAGATTTAATGCATTTTCTTTTCTCTTTATGTTTCAGTATCACTTCAATCAAGTGTTATGTAAGCTAAACATGAACTGGGTTTGGGAGACTTCTCTGGGCCTCTTGCAGGCTCCCACCCTTAGAGCAGCATCCAAGTGCTTGGAACAGCTGTCAACTGCCTGAGCCCAAAGCTGTGAACAGAGAGCAGGCTGGTGTGCTCTCTGCATGGGGCCAGCCATCGTGGGGACAGTTGCTGTGGGCCCGCACAGGCTTGGAAAGTTTACAGCTTATGGGAGAAGTACAGGGAGTTCCCTCTCACTTGAGGCGAGACAGACAACAGCGCACAGGACCTGATTAAATATTTGCAGGCTTTAGACTGTGTTTTACATTTCTGTGTGAACTTTAATTCTCGTGAAAAGGAGACTGACTCGGGGGGAAGAAGGCAGAGCAAAGGCAGGAGTTGGGCAAGCTTCTGCGTCCAGCTCCACCAACAGATGTCCACCAGCCAAACCCATAATGTTCCATGCTCAGGTCTTAGCTGAGAAGAAACTACTTATTAAGCAGGATTATGCCAAACTCTGTGGTGGTTTTTTTTGATGCAAAGGTCCACTGGGGATTAAGCTGAGCCCACCAAACTTTTCTATTCTTGACTCAGGAGTAAGATTAGAACATCGCTCTTTGGAGGCGGTGGCAACCAACGTGTCTCTCTCCCTCTCTCTCCCTCTCTCTCCATCCTTAAGCCTTAGTTACAGATGATATTTTAAGGTTGCTGAAAGTACTGGCTTTTGTGACACTGAGAGCTAAGTTTATTTTTTTTGTGTTTACAGTTTAAGAACAAAGCGACAAGATAAATGCAAGTGCATTCATTTCTCATATTAATTCCGAACCAAATTCTCTTCCCCTCTGACAGGAATCAGCCAGCCATTGCAAACTGAAACTGAACTTGATTCCATATTAAGTTTTTGCTCATATTAAATTACCTTTCCCATATCATGAAAAAAAAAAAAAAAAGAAAAGAATTATGGGATACATTTTGGAATGTCAGAAGTACAATTAAGATGTGACATGTGAAATATACAGTCCCCCATGCCCTTGCTGTATTTTATTTGCTTTGTCATAGATCATCCTTAGCAAAGAAAGTTCATCAGTAAGCTCACAACAACAAAGGTGTCTTACAAATTACCTAGGAGGCATCCCCCCTTTTTCACCCACTACCTAGACAGGAATGCCATCTTCTGTGCAGACACTGGTTCACTTAAGTGAATTTATGTGGTACGAGTATGTAAGGCTGATAGAGAAAAAGCACACGTTGCAGATCTGCCTTAATTTACTCCTTTTTAAGTTGGTGAGTTTAATCCTTAGGGGATTTTTTGTTCACAAACTGAAGTGCTCCTAAATGGTAGTCAAGACTACAACTTCATATAAATCACTCACTTGTCAAAAGCAGCTATTTCACAAAACTTACCAGCTCTATTTTTCATTCAAATGTATAAAGCTTTAAAAAGGTTGTGGTTGGATTTCTTAAAAAAATTTTTTTAAAGGTTTAAAGAACCAAACCCACAACCTCAACATGAAATTCACCCTCCTAAAAAAATCCCTCCCCTGAAAAGAAACTAACAAATTAAGTAATTTCAGATACTTAAAACCATATATGAACTATACAGGAAGTAGTAATTCCTGCATCCTTAGCCTTGTGCTGTATTTTCAAAACCTCCACCTACCACATCAAAATTGTTCCACTTGCTCCACAGCCCCCAAAACAACCTAAACAATGAAACTGTAATAATGGTTTCTAGTAAACAACCCACATGGAAACTACATAATATTTTTATAACTGCCAGTCCGAGTTTTTCTGTCAACTGATTTTTACCATTTTTCCATTGGAAAAGTATCTTCCTTCATGCTGATGCTAGAGGAAATTTGCCACATACTGAAATTCAATGCAAGCTAACAATGTTGAAAGCACAGAACAATTTCCCTGCAGAAGGTAACTTTTGATCAAGTCACTTTGTAAGTGTCCCTTACAACTTAGCAGTACTTTGTACCCACAATTATGATATGTATCACAGATGGAGAGATGTTTGTGATATATTGCTGAATATCGTACTGCTTTTTTATGGCAGAAATAAGACTTGCAACATGAAATAAATGCTAAAAAGAAATAGAGCTCTAAGCCAGTATTTAACAAAATAGGGAAAAGCCAATCTCAGGCTGAAGCCTTTCTTAGGGGACTATCTACCATGCTTACTCTGTGCTGGGAACGAGTCCTAAACGTGATCCTTTAGGACTGTGCCTACTATTCTTTAGATTTATACCTGTGATATTGTGCCTGATGTTTAGATTTTTATGACAGGAGAAATCCCTCTCCCAAAATATCCTGTGTCTTATTGATGATTATTCTTTTCACTGCAGCTAGCTGGTATGCATGAAACATGTTCTGCAAGAAATTTTCCACATCTGTATAGCAAGGATAAATTTCTAATAAGTGAATGGTATTGTCACATTATTAAATTTGGTGTGCTTCTCTTTTCAACATATGGATTGTTAGATATCAACATTTCAGTTATTCCTAAGGTTACAATAAGAACAATGCATTGTTCTTAAGGACACGAGAGTATAGGGATGAGTTTGGGAGCATCAGAGAAATAAGTTAGATGTGGAACTATGAGATAAACTTTTGGGGATAAATGCTTTCTTCAAGGACACATGGTTTGTATTTCCAGACTTTTCCTACTGCATTAGTTATTCTAGGAAAAGCTTTTACTTCTGTCTACAGATTCTTATGTTTTTTTTTAAAGCTGCATACACTTTCCCCTGGCCCTTTCACAGAGTAGTAATACATTAGAGAATTTACAAGTATACAGCTCCATACTCTACAAATCCCAAAAGTTTGTGAAGTTCTTCTAGAGCACTCTGAGTGTGTGACAAAGACTGAAGCAACAAAAAATATTTGTCCTTAAATAAATGCAAATCATTATAAATCAACAATGCAACTTCTCTTGGAGGCAGCATCCTGAGTCTGGGGATCTGACTTGCAACAACTATTCAGATGAAAAATGCTCACTAACTGCAATGAGCATGGAGAGATTTTTATTCCCAATGCAGCAATGAGAAAGAGCCAAATCGCCTGTCATTCATGATAATTTAATGATGGGACCACATTCAATTATCCAATATAATATGCAAATGAAGTGAGTTGACAGCACATGCTAATTATATTCATTATAATAATTAAATCAAACAATGAACGGCAATAAAAATGTAATGAAATAGAAGGGTATTTTTAATTAACAAGAACATTTTAATTAGAATCTGTAATCCTATAGTCTGATATAGTATGGTTGGTTTAATGAAAGATTGGGCATTATTTTTATTATGCAGTTTAGTTTTACATCTCTACCCTTAGTATCATGGGACCTGTTTTTGTACGTTAGTAGATTAAATGGTGGCTAAAAAAAAAGAAAAAATAAAGAAAGAACCATCTTCCTTGCTCATACTCATGCAAAGCAGATGCCTAATAAAGGCGAGCTCCAGCGTGGTGCGCTTACAGAAAGGCAGCTCGTGAAAGGCAGGCTGTCTGGCTCTGTAGTAAACACAACCTCACGTGCCGATACAAAACAGACAGTGCAGCTTAGGCTTGACTAATGATGTTAAAGCATTTAAAATATTAAAGAAACATTGCTTTTTGAAACTTTCAGTTTCATAACTGATTTATTTCTCCAGTGACAGCAGCTGCCCTGAGAAAAGCTTTATGAACGTTAAAACAAAATATGAGAAAAAGCAAAGGAATATTACTAATATATCATATGAAGGGAGAGTCAGCAAAATCACGGTCTTCTTAAAATAAACAGTGCAAGCACTATCAAAACACTTAGGAATGCATGCCTTAGGAATCCATTGTCCTCATCGCTCCTCAGCAGAATCACTTGGGTCTGGACCAAAAGCCAGCAGTGGTGAAAGCTCTAACTGGGACCCCAGCCACTGTTTCTGGATGTGTGTAGGACCCACACTGAGGCCCCCTTCTTATTTGGGCTCCTGGAAACTGCAGTGAAATACGAATCTTGAAGCTACATGAGAGAAAAGAACTTGCCTTTTTAGTTTGCTGCTCAGCTAAATATAAAGACTTTTACAGGTAGGGCAACAAAACCAGACAAACCTATGCTACACTCACTGATTGGCATGTGATGCTCTTGGAAGATTTTCCTCTATGTGAAATATTTAGGAAATTGCCCTTTTATTACTTTGACTGTGTAGTGGTAATAATTCACTGAGGTCACAGTACTACTACCGAAGGTCAATGCTGAGGCTGACAGGTTGTAAAATTTCCTTTTTAGAAACTTATCTATTCTTCAAATTGGGAAACAGCAATCTAAAAAATGATGCTTTTCTATTTCCTTTATTCCAGTACACCATTTTGGATATTTATCTGTTGATGTAGGCGAACAAAGGAATCACAAAAGGCACACCAGAAACTCCAAATGATTATATGTTAAGAGAGCTGAAAGGAATGAAAACATACAAAGGCTTGTAATATGGAATACAAATTGAGAGAGGAAAGACTAATTTAAACTACAAATATTTAAAAAGAAATGTGTATGTGACTGCAAGACCAATCTGAATCTGCTTTGAAACACATCAGTTATTGCCTCCTTTAAAATCTGTTCAAATACTAAATAAAAAGAGCTCTACGGAAACCTGTTTTCACAGCTCAAGTCTGGTGTACATATTTTTACGATACTTCTTTCCAGGAGTTCAGGTCTACTGTTTGAAAGCTTTCACTGGGAAACCAATTTTTTATTTTTAGCATGACTCTGTAGATGATCAACAATGAAAGAAAAAAAAAAAAAAAAAAATGCTCATTACACAATAAAAAACCTAAACCATAACTGAATGAATAGAAGGCACTTTCCTTCTCATGAAAGATATTCTCTCTTGTCTGGAAGTCACAGCACCTGAAAAATAACGACTCTAAGTAAGTTGTGATGCTCTGCCTAAGTAGCAAGGGAGGTTAGATGGTCTTTTTTTGTAGCAAAAGAAAGTATTTTTCCTTTTGCTACAAAAAAAGACCATCTAACCTCCCTGCATTGCTCGAGTACCTGAGTGAGGAACACCTCACTGTTTCAATGTGTTTCTTTCAAACTAAAGACACCAACCCAAAATGGCACTTCCTAAGTCAAGAACATTAAGTTTTTAGGAATATCAGAAGTTACAAAAAAGTTAAGCATGTCATGACATCTCTTGAAACAGTACCACCAAAGCAAACCACCACAAAAGACTGCTGCTAGTGTCTGAAAAGTACTAACATATGGCGGTGGTTTAACCAAAAACCTAAACTTGACTCTTGAAGCTGCAGAAGCTACCTTTTGATCTTGAAAATTAACTCGGTCCAGAGATAGACTAGTGATGGCACAAGCCCCCAACCCCAAGTGCGCATGCTGAAGACTTGACAACCCTACACAATCACCAGCTGGGAAGCATGCCCACAGACAAACGCATTTTGCACATACTTACGTCTCTTGACTGCCTGCCGGCAGCCACCATCACCAGCTGGTGCCGTGGCACAGTGCCCGCTCACCACGGTCGGACCTTTACCCCAGGGCATGAGCACTAAACAGCAACAGGCACTGCAAACCACTCTAACTGACATGGCTAGTAGGAAATCCCTCTTCTGTGCTATTCCTGGCACGTTTATAGTTGCAAGTCCTCCGTGCAGTGAATCACATCTGTTTATACTTGTGTGCCAGGAAAGACATTTTTAAACTGCAGAGAAAAGACAACGTTGTTTGTTGGTGCTTCTAGATGCCAGCATGACCCGCTATGTAGCAGTAGGAATCAGAAAATGGTATCAGTATCACATGGATTTTCAAAACAACCCTATTAAGAAGAATTGCCCACAGTAAGCTCCAGATCCTGTGTGGGATTTTGTTGCAGAGGTTAGGAAGGCTGCAGGATCCTCCCTCCAGTTGTGCCCGAAGACACAGGAAGATTACTATAGAATCACATTATACAATTACCTAATACTTCTGACAGCATTGTTAGGATATTCTAATGGTCCAACAATTGTAAGAACGGTATCAGACAGCTTTTCTCTAAACCTCTGCTAACAAGTTGTATCACTTCCTTCTTCTGCTTGTCAGCTTAAATGAGGGCACTAAGCTCCCCATCCTCAACTCCTACCTACCCTGAAAGCTGAACAAAACCAGGAATCAGATGTTACAGGTATGGAGAGAGAGAAAAATTAGTCACTTGCAAAAATACAGCACTCAACTGAATCATACCAAAAATGGAGGCATCATAATGCAGTTTTGCACACCCAGAGCCAGGTTCACATACTCAAAAACAGAGTCCATGCCAACTGCCCAATACACTCTGAGATGCTACATACAAGCCTCAGAGATTGAAATATTTTTGAAGGTTTGAGTCTGGGTTATTTTATAAGTTAGCATAAGATCACACAGTCCACTGAAAAGAGTGGACAACAGTGAAGGAACCGAAAAGGGAATTTCCATTGTTTGTCCAACAGAGTATTTGGTTTACTACTAAAAAGATTCAAGCGAAAAGAGTGGTTTAAACTTAAATGAGCACCCTGGCTACCGGGGAATGGCTACACTGGCATCTAAGACTAGCTTAAGCCATCTAAGCAAGCTGATGTGAAGTAAACTTGGAATAAAAATATCGGTTGCTAAGTGTGTCTTGGCAGGGAGTAAGGCCAGTTAAAAATCAATGCAATGTCAGCATCATTGCCTGCATAAGAACATGGAGCTCACTTATGGCCACATAAAATTTATGTTTTTGTGCTAAGATGCAACTTCAGCTTCTCTCTTGCCATGCATAAGTTTGTCCCCATAGGAATCCCAAGTGCTTCAAACACAATGTTAAGCGGATTAGTTTTCTTGAGGGATCCATGACTAAATGTGCCCTTGATAACTTCTGATCCCATTTTCCATTTGCCTTACCTGATTATCTGGGTTGTTTACAGTAAAATAGCCCACACAAATAATGACTTCATGCAGCAATCCTTCATAGGTATGCTGGGAACAATACCACAGCAGAGAGCTGATAATATGCCGGAAGGCAAGGGACAGTCCTTCAGCACCCACAATAGACTGAAAAAAAGGCCAAGAAACAGAAATTACAGTCCAGCAGTATGTACCAGAAATTGTGTGGATACATGTACATCAATTCCATCCCCTTTTTCAGTGATTTTTCCCCCCCCCCCCATATATAAACTAAGTTCTTTGTCACAATGACTTTGGTGGAGGACATCAGCTTTCTTCTTTCAGTTACTTACCAACTGCAGTATACATTAAAAGTCACAATAAGAATAAATTCCAATTTAAAGGGACACAGGAAAAAATGGATTCTGCTTAGCTGATACTCAGTATAGCATTAGGGTGACCATTTCTTTTGACATACATTACACGTTCCAGGAAAACTTAATGCTAATAATATTTCTTATTAATAAGCAAAAGAAACCAAACCGTTTCTGCAAAATACGTTTCTCATTAATAACTCATGCTCTGAATGGAATACAATGATTAATAACAAATAATGACTTCACAAACAGTAAAAAAAGTTAGAAATGTCCAAAAGAGAGAATGTTCAGCTGCAAAGCTTTTGGGATGCTTTTTAAAAGTAGGCAAATTGCTGTAACATGGAGATTCAAAATTAGATTTTATCAGCACAGCCTACAGCCTCTATTTAATAAACATGTCAAACAGACAGAATGACCCAAGGTCAAAGGGGAGAACTAAAGTACAAGGAATGAGCATGACAGTCTACTAACTGATGAAACAGCAGTGCAGGCCTGTGAGAAAATCTTTCATTTGAGAGTTTTCTTGGTTTTATACCTTGTAGCCTGTCTCAAGTATATATACATAAATCCCAGACTGTAGTATAGTTTAGTTTTAGCATACTCCAGATCTACCCAGTGAAAGTAGAAACCTTGGCAATTAAACCAAACTTAGCTGTGCATACTTTCTATCTTGAACCGCGAGGACTGTGCCAAGCATGTGTATTTTCAAAATATAATGCACAATAGAGCCACCATTTACTGCTTTACATCCTGTAAATGCCATGTTCTCGGGTCCACTCTTACTTAATTAGCACTGTCCATGCATGCTGTGACCTAGCACCCTGGCTTTAACCTTCACTGATAACAATAAGTCAAAGGGCACTTGAGTTTGTGTATAAAAGTTAAACTAATTTTTCAAGGAAACTATGCTTCCTTTTTAGCCAGAATTAATATCAGCTCAGGAACCTGTGTTGCTTCTCACTACCATCTCTCAATTGTTTAGACTGTCAAATTAAATGAAATATATACTCACGAGCCATCTGTGCTAATACAAACTCTAGAATACCAGACCTCTTCTGTTAATCAAAAAACCCTATTCTCTAGTCCTACTAGAACATGATAAAACTATTCCTTAGAGACAATAATCAGGCAGTGCATAAACTACACTGTTGTCCCACTGTTGCCTGCTAGAGCCCATGAGGTCAGAATGGACCTTGTGTTTTTTAACATTACAGAAACAAATCACATGAATACACTGAAAAGGACTGCTAGTGAGACTACTCAAGTGTGTCTGTCCATCACAAACAATATTATGCCTACAATTCAGCAAGACAGGTAAGTGGCTGCCTCCTGAGCAGAGCCCTGCATCAATGACCTGAATGAAGTAAATTCACACCAGTTAGTTTTCTACTACTCTTTGGACAGTAATTACTGTCTTGCACTGTTTTAAGTAGAACAAATTAATATAGATCCTGAGATCTGGTAATGGATGTTGATGTTTTATTATAAATGCTCAGATATAATGATAGTTGGTAGAAGGATAAATACAGACAGCATAAACAGAAGCTGGTATTTTTAAAATTAATAGTGTTTCCTGAGTTATTGGAGAGCAACCCTTCATCCAGTGGGATTTACTACAGCTCCCTTACAAGCTGGAACTGTCCCAGTTTTAAGTCTTGCTCTCTGGTATGTATACCTGTAATATATATAGCAACGAGCACACACCCAGTCTCAAACCAAGAGGTATTGACTAAGGTGAAGAAAAGAACTACATTGATACACCTTGGAATCTATGATTTACAGAAAGAAATGGGAGTTAATGGTGTTAGGTTAAAAGCTGTTTCTCATGAAGCTCCAATACAGTGTTTCTGTGCCTTGTTAACAAATCCTGACTGGACTGGATCCTGCGGCTGCATCTACAGAGATGATTGCTGCCACATCCAAATTGCTTCTTGCTGTTATTTGAGACAATGTACTAAAAATCAAAATCAAGAAATATGAACTGAAGAAGGCTTTTATCTTCTAAATTCTTTACTCATGCAAAGCTCTTCCCAAGTTTAATGCATTTCAGATGGAGTGTGGTACAACTTAAATACAGATTATATATTAAATGAAGTAGAAACCTATTCTGATGAGTTGTGAAAGACTGATGCTGCTAAATGTTTTGCAAAGCAATGCTTTTTGGCAGGTGATTTTTAATAATAACACAACAGCTTTGTCAATTTATCTGAGATATATACGAGTA
>VWYK01120348.1:29464-41338 GCA_013399775.1 Semnornis frantzii
TTGTGTGAAATGATTCATTTACATAAGAAACCTTCCTGCAAAGGAAGACTTGAAAGACCTTCTCAAGACCTGAAATGTGATCCTTTGGATTTTTTTTTTTTGGCAAACAAAAATTATGAAATGTTATATTTCCAATTTTTGGTCAATAAAATTGTACTTGGATTTAAAAAAATGCTTTCAAGTGATTTTCAGTGTCAGCTTTACAATCTTAAAGCAAGTGGCCACTGAAAGCACTGACAAATGTGAATTGTAGTTTTATGCAAGTGCTTTGACATTAGAAAAAATATATTTTGTGCTTCAGACAGAGTGTTTTACATTGGGGGGGGGGGCGCTTATCAAATATAAAAAGTACTACACTAAAAGTGAGAGGTTTTGAATAGTAGTAGCAATGGATTGGATTCAGCATTTCAGGTATTACCAATTTTCACTTCTGGGTTAAATCTGCTAGCCATAGCTAGATGTTGGCTATAATAACAGCTCTTAATTTTATGCACAAAGAAAACCTGCACATTTAATTGTGAAAGTCCCTTCAATAACTAAGCTCTTAAAGACAAAACAGAGTGCAACAATTAACATTTTTACACTAAGCAAAAGTTTGAAAACATCTGTTACCTGAAAGGCAGGCAGATCAAGGACAGCAAAACTATTGAAGAAACGTAAACTCTGAATGGCAACCTGGATTGTGTTCGCTGCATAGCTGTCTTTAGGACTTGCTGTGTTTGGATCTGAAATTGTCCCGTGGAAAAGCACACAGTACAGCATATGCAAGACTCCAACCAGATCCGTAGACTGAAGAACTGCTGTTAGTCCTGTGGGATCCTGACGTGTATTGTCAAATATGTTCCAAGATCTGTCAAAGAAACATTAAGCCATCTGAGGAGGAGACAAGCAGTGTGAGCATGCTTGCCCAGGATGCAGTACTTCTAATAAGCCAAATGTTAGAAAAGCATAAACTGCTAAAAAGGAAAAAAAAATGATGTCTCACATGTCAAGAAACCACAGCATTTCCAGAAAATGCTTTCAATACCCTGGGCATTGTCACACACTCTCTTTAATTGCAGTGCAGCTGTATCTTTAAGTATCTCTTAAGTATCTTTCTCCACATACTGATATCTTTGCTCCCAAAACTGGTTCATGAAACCAGCATGAGACCAGAAATTCAACAGCTTTAAAGTCAGAAGCCTGGGAGCACATTAGGGGCTCCATGCAGGCTCTGCCTCAGGTCAGTAGCCTGCACCAATCTTTCTTGCAATAGCAGCCAGAAGAAGTGGGAGAACTCCTTGGAGGCTCTCACTGCCTCAGTGACAGGCTGCAGGCACTGAAACAAACCACCTACCTACCCAAGAAAGTAAGTCACTAGGAGCAGATGACCTTAATCAAGTAGTTCTGCAGGAATTTAAGAATGAAGTGGTTCAGCAGTTAACAAAACACATTACTTCTCATTTCAGTCAGATGTTGTTATGGGAGACTGTATCAAAGCATGGGTAAAAAATGCTTGAGACAAACCAGCACAGCTTATGCAAGTGGAAGCTAGGTTTCTTTGGTATCTTTTGGCTGTGCACATAAAATAAAGGAGGTATTTGGCTATCTAGGATATCAGGACAGGCAGGCACACAACTCAGGATGCCCTTGACATTCTCACATCCAAACTTTCAAAAGCACTTACCATAATTCCTCAATAATGAAGTTGTACAGTTCACTGTTTTTTCACATTATTAATAATCCAGAATATGATGCAGGACAATCACTACTAAGGAATACTAACACTGTCACTACTCTGGAGGTTAAACAAGGTGTGGAAGGCAGGTAGATATTCGGAGATCTAATTCAAACCCATCATGTAGCTCACCTAAACTTTATTATGGAAATATACTTGCTCATACTGGCAATCAAAGAAAATACTGAAGTATTGAGGCAGAGAGAACAGTAATACTCACATTACATCATCATCTAGTCTGTACCTCATCTCCTACATTTCCATCTTAAAAAACCCACCAACCCTCCCCTCCTCCAAAAAAACCCCTAAACGCAAAACCAAAACACAAAACTAAACGAACACCCAGAAGTGTCAGTGTCAAAAGAGACTACAAAGATTGAGTCTGAATTATTCTTTACTGTAATTAATGGAAAATATGACAAGTGATATGAGAAAATGTTAAAAAAGGGCGAATCAGATGGCAGTTATCTATCCCTTTTATAATGACTAAAAGTAAAGGAAATGGGAAAGCAGTGGAAACAAGCACCACTGTCTAAACCAATCTGTAACTCTGAAGATGTCAGTGTAGCACAGGAAAGACTGGACATTCAAAGGGCTAAGAATATCCCTGCTAACTAGAATCAGTAAGGAGCTCTTCCTTGACTGGGATAGGTCTAAATGATCTTTTCAGAATTTGCATCGGCAGCACCTTTCTGTTACACACACTGCTGAGTTCCCGTGAGGCTCTCAACACAGATCACAGGTAAGCTGACTAATCCTCCTTTTTATAGTGCAAACATTTGTCTTTGATCACAGAACGATAAGGGTTGGATGGAACAATTAAAACACAGAATCAGTGACTATTTGTTTGTGGGGAACATTGTCCTGTCATTTTCTTTTTTTTTTTTTTTTAAACGAAGCAAAAAAGGCAGGTAAGAAAGCACCACCTCACACAAACCTCACATCTATGAATGAGAATTTTTGTAACAGCACAGCATTGCTGTCTTGGACCAAAGAGAAAGAAAAAGGCAGAGCAGCATAACAAAACCACATTCTCCACATCCTAGAGGAGTCCCTGGTACTGGGCTAACTTCAAATATAGCTTAAATATTTTAGAAGAAGGAAACACAGTTAGATCTTTGCAGCTACAATAGCGAACTTGACAGCTAGTGTCTACGCATTTTCTCATGAATACAACTCTTCTGTAAGGCAGCATGAGCGGGCACTAAAAACATGAGCCATGCCTGCTTGCTTTACACAGCATGGCTGATAACCAGGTCTGACACTACAGACCCGTTATGCCTCTGAACAGGGACTGCTTAGCAGCTGGGTGGGGACTGTGGGTGCACAGCCACTGCACGGAGGCTGCCATGCTGCAGATTTAGAAGGCTTTGGAAGCTTATTTCAGCACTGAGGCTATGAAAGCCTTTGAGGGGTCCTCTCACAACCCTGATCGCAGGTGAATACAACAGGGCAGTGTCTGGGTTGTATACAACTTTATTAGCACCCATCTGCTTCCATAGCTGTCTGCTCACCTCATTATGTTTAGAAAGCAGTTGCTGAGATGACGTCTGCTTTTTATCAGCTAGATCATGTGTAAGGAATTGTCTTATCTGAAATGAACATTTATGGATACCATTTCCTTCCTAGTTGTTTCTATTTACAGTCTGTGAATATTCAGTGCTCCTGAAAAAGCTTTTAAGTTCAACAGTCTCAGTCCTATTTCATATGTATGCTGTACAAAAAAAAAAAGAGACAAGACTACAAAATTGTCACACAAAACTTTCAGAGAAGCAATCAGATCTCTAAGTAAGGACAGTAAGAACAAAAGCAACGTAGCTGTGCCTATTTTCCAGTACCTGTGTTGCTACACAAGTGACTCCAGTGTTACCACCAGACCTCCATTACAAGTTAGCGGTCAGCCTCCTGTAGAGAGCCAGCTGGAGACAAACATGTTTGAGTTTACGGTATAGGTTCCAAAACCGAGTTGTTCGTTCAATACTGGGGTAGCCAGCTGAACTCTTAGTACTCCTTAAAGAAACTGCCACAGAACAGCTGTGATAGTGCTCCTAAAGGCCACAGGAGTAGGATTCTCTCAAAATACACAGAATAGCATGTGAAAGACAAGCTGAAGTAAATTTAAAAGATAATTAAAATTCTGATTTGATGCCACTTACCTGCTGCAAAAGAACACCCACAACCATTCATTTAGTTGCTTGCAACATTCATAATAACCCTAGTATTTGCTTTGTGAAGAATAGAAAAAAGTGGAAGGAACAGTAGAGCTCTAAATGTGTTTCACTCGGAGTTATGTTGCACAATTCATGGCATTATCTTCCTTTTCCTACACCTGAAATCCGTGCCCAAAATGTTTGTTTTGAAGCTCTGTGGTCTTCAAGTGAGTGTGTTTGAATGTAGTTAGGAGAGACACTTCCTGAACCATCACCTGGTCGTGTCAGCTGTGCCTTTACGCAGATTCCTGCTGCACAGTTTCAAGTTGTGCTAGCATGTAAAGCTTGCTGCAGATGAGGAACAAACCTGGATGGCTGCAAAAGGAGGGTGAGCTCTGAAACCACTACTGCCACAACTCTGCTTTGTGTGCCTGTGGACTCCTTGGTATTCCTCACTTTAAAATACCTCCTGATGTCCAATTATTTATTTTGCAGTATGCAGTAGCCAAAATGTGCTGTCACTTAACTACACTCAAGTAATTAGAAATGTTTATTTCCACAGTATCATGAGAGCACAGCTCCCTTTGCCAGCAAGTACTTCTTGATTTCGGTCTCAGTTTTTTTCAACAGTACAAAAGAGAAAAAAGGCAATCATGGTCAAATGATAACTCCAAATTAATTACTGCATATGATATCTCACAGAATTTTTTGTGACTATATGCAATGAGAAGATTGACCTATTTTAGCAAGGTTAGCGTTTGCTTGCTCTCAACTCTCACTTCAGCATTATTTTTAAACAGTTCCATATGAAAAAGCTTACACTGCTGGATGAAATCCTTCTACCATTTTGTGCTTCTCTGGAGCAGTGAATGAATCAAAACATACATTAAAAAGTCAACTACAAACTAACTCAAAATGCGGGCATTACTTTTTTTCACAGAGGAGACCAAGAGTTTTAAAGTTATGTCACAGGAAAAAGCTGGGAAAAACCTCCAGGAAAATCTCTGGGTTTGGTGGGTTGAGGGAAGTGCTAGAAACGTTTAGTTTTGATGTTGCCTGCATTACAGTTAATGTGTATATGAACAGGCCACTGGCTCCTGTTGGGCTTAACTGTCAGTTATAATCACTTTAAGCCTAAATGTTTACAACAAAAAGGTAGACGACATTATTCATACTCGTTGTGGGCTCTAAAGTAGAGAGAAGTATATAGGTGATATTAGAAACCAAAGTACAGACTTCTGCAGATGCTGCTTTGGGTGATTTTGGTTGTGTTTGTACAGAAGTGAATTTCATACATTTAGCAGATTTGTAGTCCATCTCAAAGGCAAGCCCAATGAAAATTCAAAGCTGTCAGGGCACATTCTGAAGCAAAACCCCACACAAGACCAACTATAATGGCAATTTCATACAAGAAAACTAGGGTTTACATAACTAAAGAGAGAAGATTCCTGAAGACATACCTCCTTTTAATTCTCATATTTAGATAAATTTACTCTCTGTTCCTGTAACAGCTGGGAAACAATCCGTATGGACAAAACCCCTTCAGTTAATCACTGAAGGGAAGCAAGACTCAGCAGATTTCTCCCATTGGTTTATATAGCTGGGAAAACTGAGAGGCTTTCAAACTTCACCAAGTCTCTATATTTAATACAGAAAACCAAGAAAATATTTATATTATGGTCAAACGACCTGCAGGACCTTAAAAAGAAAAGTTTAATGACATGTAGGAAATTTTCATTATGGGTTGCCATTACCATTTTCAGTTTGTGTCATCAAGGAGCCTCAGGGATTGGGACAGGGTTTATGACTTACAAAAAGGGTTTATGAATTAAATAATGTGGATATATCCATCACAGGAAAGATACTAAACAGTGGTGCTTCATCGCTTAAAATATGCCACTATTTACTAAAAACAGGAATTCAATACAGCTTGATGAGAAACAGCATACTCTGCTGAGCAAGTAGAAAACTACTATTTCTCCAAGCTTCAATATGAGCAAACTGTTTACATCTGAAAATCTATTGTTTTAACAACTGACTGAGCTAACAAGCAGACAAGGCTCTCTAAGGGTACACAGTGTAATGTTTGTGTATTTTAAATATATACTCCTGATTAAAAACACAGAGCCAAATGGAAACATGAATTTTCAAAAGGCTTAGAATATAATTGGAGGTGCTTTTTCTTTTTTTGATTATTAAGATTTAAAAGTGATCACTGTACTTCTAAAGTACTTTATTTTGAAAGAGATGTCAAAATAAAGAGGCAAAATAATAATAAAAGAAGTATAAAGAAATATTTAGCACCTGTCAGACCCTGTCATAGTTCATGCTGTCAAGTTAGGAATCACAGCACTGTGTGAAAGTGATGATTTGAAACCTCTGAGTGGTTTGAGGAACAAGTTTCAGGTAGTTTACAGTATGTGCTGGATCTCCTGCCTCTGCAAGCAGTGGGAAGCACAACCAGCACCCGGGCAGACTTGTGTCTGACTCTTCACCCAGCAGCCAAAACAGACATTATCTTAATTACTGTAATAAAAAGAGAACAGGCCAGCCTGCTTCCTCGCCTATCTGTGACATGACAGTCACTCTTTTCCGGGATAAAATCCTGTATATCTGCAGCTTTTGGCCACTGCAGCTGCTAATCCACAACTTCATTAGTTGTTGACACAGATTTATATGCGTTCCATTAGCGTTCTGAGATAACATAACGGCAACAATTTAGCTACTATACTGCTATGACATTCTGTTTTCCTAGATTAATGAGGGAATCTGCAGGTATTTCTTGAATCAAGCCAAAAGCAAAATTTGGAAAAAGCTGAAGTCCCAAGAAGCTACATAATTTGAGAATATTATTTGCAATGTTCATGTGCACAACTCAGTCCTCCTTGTGTCAGTGTTATTGCTACTGCACTGAAGAACAATCTTCCTTAGTGATTAACCCTTATGCTGCACCATTGCTGAGAGTTTCCTCCTGCTTTGCACATTAACTCTGTGGTCAGCACCAATTTCTTCATTCATAATAACGAGCAAAACTGAAATAAGGCAGTAAGAAGAGTGCTCCGTAGAGCAACAACTTCTTGGACAGGTACCTCAGTTCCAGATATATATATAGGCATATAGATTTGATGAACTATCAGTTCAGGAAAAGACAGGAACATAAGGAAATCCTTGAATGCTGATGAAGGCCTTGTCATGTATTTTCTTACTGAGTTTTCACTCCTGTTTTTAAAGAGGGTAAGCTCAGGCAGAGTGGGGATATTTTTATTAATGATCCTTTCATTCCATGCCTGTGTATTGTTTTCTGTTTGTGGTTACAAGCTAAACATGTTCCACGTGTATTCAGAATTCAAGGGCCCAATATAGGCCTCATACCTCTCATAGTTACAAAAATAAACTGTGGAAAACATGGCCATCGTCCTGAGTGCTGCTACTGGACATCTGGAACTGGATGCACATTGCGATGCAGATTTGTATGGCTATGCCAACCACTGCTATGCTGTATAAAGTCTATTTAATAGTTTGCTTTCTTTCAGGTTAACAAAAATGTCTCTGATTTCAATTCTAACTACTATTACTCTTAATGGTGAGCAAAATCCAGTTAAGCATCTAAGCATCAAAGGTCAGATTCATTTTTTGCTCAGCAAGCAGAGATAGCTCAATATTGAGACGGGCATTTTATGATTTCTCACTGCATGAACGAAGGGACAGTATCACATATGCAGCTCTCAGAAACATTTAACTCATCAGAGAGAAAGTCTTTCCCACCTCCATTGCTAGCAATGGATGCAACATAGCATAAGAAAAACGGGACTTAGAGCTGGAGGTTTCAAGCAAACTTCACTGATTTGGTGTAACAGATGAGGGTATAAAAACTATCAAAACAAGGTTCACATGGGGTCACAAGTTATTAATGTTTTCAACAAATGGTCTTTTATACATATTAGAGTGTTTGGAAAATGTGCTGTTACACCCACTGCTAAATTTCAATTAAAAGAATCAATCTAGCATTTATTATCCAGTACCAAAAGTGACAGATCAATATCAAAGTTAAATCTCTTTAAAGATCTTGACCATTAATGAAAAGAAAATCCCTCTCATATAATAAGCTATGTTTATAATGTATGTTCAGAATGGATTCTCTCATTTCAATAACTTTTTATGATGTTAAAATTGAGAATCTTTCCATTTATGTTTCTACATTAGCAAGACTTTCCTTTATTGTATCTAATTCCATGATTTTGGATGTCTTTTTTCCAAGTTCTCCATGTGAGTAAGAAAAATATCTTGGTTTATGTCTTAAAATTTTATAATCTACATTACATCAACCAGAGACCTCATTTAATACTTAATGCTGAGAAATATGTATGAGAATTCAAGGCTATTCTCCAGTAACCATTATTGTTCTGAAGTCTTGCCTGGTGTAGAGGCATATGCAGGCTGTACTTGACTGAGTTCTCTTTCTTGCCTGTAGAAGTGTTTTCTGTAAAGTAACTGTCCAAATAAACACTGGTCGTCATTTCAGAGCTTGGGTTAGAAATATTCTGCTAAATTGGGGAAATGCCAAGTTCTGTTAAACTAGGAAATGTTCCTGTAAGGAAGACAGAGGGGTCTAGATTGACAGCTCTTCCCTATATCAGAGCTTCAGAAACGGCCCAACATGCTTTGTACTCACAGGACAGGATCTCTCAATTTTTAAAATCTTGAGTTAGAGCATTTAACTTCCTTTCCTCTGGGGATACAGTACATTCCAGCTGTAGTAAAGCTCCTAACAGCCTGATGGGTTCTGAAAGCCAAGCAGGAGGATCCCACAGCACCTGGCCATTCCTAGCTCATGAAGGCTTATGAAGGTAGGCACTGTGGATGGTTGGAGAGGCTTGAGGTGGTCCTGATGTGTTGGCCACACAGCCGCTACTGATCAGCTTCCCACTAAGCTAAGGCAGTGGTGCAGTGTGCTAAGGTCTGCACGTGGTGTAAAGAGCACTATACAAAAATACTCTAAGGCACTGAATATGGAATGGCAAATCTGTATATGACAAGTAAGAACCTGAAACAGTTCTACCAGAAAAAAAGTCAAACTAAAAGAACGATGTTGTGTCTCCTACAATGATCATTGAGAAGCAAAAACAAGCTCCCAACTTGGAAACATTCTATATGGGAGGATATATCAAAAGAACAATTCAAAATTGCTCTTGCAACAATGGTGAAAGCCTGATAATATCTTAGCAAAACTTATTTTCATGCTACAGTGCCCGAGCACTGGTGGTACCAACTAGACTTTCCTTCCTCTCAGGAACGACCTCTAAAGTTTCATGATCGTAGTGGTCAGCTACTTGGATGCACAGAGGAGGGCAATATGGCACCTGTTTGGTGCTCAAGTATCTATCAGCTCAGCTGAGAATGAGAAACTCTGGATTCTGACTGAACAGGCTGCACTGCCACCTTCTACTACTTACCACAAATGAAAGAAGCATCTGTACTTCTCAGAGAAAGTGGCAGCAGATCATGTACCACACACCACCTATTACCGCATTGTGATATATTAAAGAATTCAGTAAATCTGAGCTGCTTCTGCCACCTTTTCCCATTAAAACCACCCTGAATACTAATGACTGCTGTAACATGACAGAATAACACTCTGCATTCACTTCTCAAATGAGAGCGGGCTCCAGTGATGAAAGACATTGAATTTAAAGTGTCCTCCTAATCAGTTACACCAAAGCTTTTGATCTTAAAGTGAAAGACAACAGTTTTGAAATTTCTGAAGTTCACTACCCTCATTTCTTTTCATGCTTAAACGAACAATCCAACCTGGAAATCGAGAACAATCAGCACCTCTGGATAAAATTCAAAGCATTGCTGGTTATCTGTAGGTGGTGAGATCAGACGCTTCTTGGTGTAACTGTAAAAACACTGAACTCTCCAAAATTATTCTTTTGCAACAAAGAACAGATATTCTTGAAGGAAGTTCTTGCACAGTGCTATATTGTTTTGGAGTGCACTTTGAGTGAAGCATGTGCCTGCCTCAGAAACTGCAAATCTTGCCTTCTTCACTGTTACAGCTAGAGTTATTATTCCACTAAGAAAAGGCTGATTTTTTATTTTTATTTAAGTCTGCATTTGACTTTTGGCAGTGCTGTCCTGGAATGTAAAATGCCAAGTTGGCAGCTTTGAGAAAGGGAAATTTCAGTAAGCTGGGATAGTCTCTTTTGGCTCATATTTCTTGCAGTTCTTTTTCCATGTGCCTGTGTCCCCAGGTTACCAGCAAGAACTCTTACCTACAGTTTTGTTTCTTATTTTACATTTTAATAACTAGTTTTTCAGCCCTCTAATCATTTTACCCTCCAGGAATTCACTGTTAATTTCTGTCAGTCTGGTCTTTTCCTGAAATGTGTAACAGTTTAACAGTGGTAGCTTCTCATATGTGCAGTCCAAAGCTCTGTAATTCTGTCTGTCCTCTGATGTAGATCACAGAAGTCCAGGTTCACTGGCTGACATGTACCTCATGATTGTTCTCCGCAACCCTGGTGAGGTTATGATAACCTCATACATCAGAAAATTCCCTGACAAATCTAGTAATATTTTTCTTTATAGAATATACAGTTCCTTTACTGACAGTGGTACATTAAAGATCAGGAGCTGAATCAAGCTCCTGTAGAGACAAATCAACCAAGAGTTGATTTCATTTGATAACAAAATACCTCAGGACTTACAATCAGCAGTGGTAAAATGCTGAGTAAAGGAGATAAAGTTTGCAATTCTGATAAATGATTGTGAGAATCAAAACTCAGTGCAGATAACTAATTATGGTTCAGTGGTGAAATGGTGAGCAGAGTGACTTCCCTGCACTGTTTCTTTACTGGTTATTCCTGTGTGACTAAGAGCAGTTCTGCTGACCAGCCTCATCAGAATGCTGGCTTCCATGAAGGCAGGGCTGGCACCATTACAAGGGCTGCTGCCTGATGTGCATACAAGAGATGACAGACCTACCTTCCATTGACAGCAAAACATAGCTGACATATTCCATGCAGCACTGCAGCGGCATTTTCCAGAAAAGTTGCTATTTTGGGGTTCTCATCAATGGGGCCTTGAACGGAGAGGAAACAGCAACACAGTTTGTCTATCAGTCCTAAGTTCACCACGTAACTAGAAACAGAGGGAAAAAAAGGTATTAAAAAAGAAGTCCCATGCCAATTTTGGTAGCTTAGCAAATAATCAATTTCTGCTTCTTTGCAGGTGATTACCTCAATACTCTTTCTGAAAGGGTTCAATAAAATAACTCAAATTAGAGTAACTTCAGATCTGGCTCTCTGTAGCTATCAGTAGTTTTTGCTGAGAGATCTCCCTGTTGTAGGACAATTTGTATTACACTGTACAAGAAGGATGAGTGTAAATGTTTATTTTACCATACTCCTGGGATGACAATGGAATTTTGCCATAGTTAAATGATTTATAATAATCTTGATAGTTTTACAACAGCACAACATGAAGAGATAAACTTTGTAGAACACGCTAATTCAAAAAGAGAATGATGTTACCCAGATAAAGTTTTATTGCAATACACGTATAGCAACAGCTACTGCACAGTTGTTGGGTTTTTCCTTTTAAAAGAAATAAAGGCATCAGCTAAGAGACTAATAGAACGTGCAGGTAACAACCTTCTACCATAGATACAGAAGGATCAGGATCAGAAAGCCTCCTCACAAGCTCCTTTTTCCACTACATTCAGCTTCTCAGACTTCACTCCATCTCAACTGTTTATTCTGCTGACTTATAGGACACCAACTTCCCTTGTAGAGACAAATACCCCACTATAATCATCTCCTTCTCTATTCCCTCTCATTTTCCTCCACTCTTACCAAGTGGGAGAAATTTCTTGTCAAAATCCAAAGAGCCCTGTGCCTCCACGTGACTTAACAGACATGTGAGCTAACTGCTTTCAGACACCATCAACTGATCCACTGTTTGAACAGTAATAGCCCACACTAAACCATCCTGTCATTAATATTA
>VWYK01120375.1:5320-16306 GCA_013399775.1 Semnornis frantzii
AGACTCATAGACTCACAGACTCATAGTCTCATAGAATCATGGAATTAACCAGGTTGGAAGAGACCTCCAAGACCATCCAGTCCAACCTATCACCCAGCCCTATCCAATCAGTTAGACCATGGCGCTAAGTGCCTCCTCCAGTCTTTTCTTGAACACCTCCAGGGATGGAATGTTGATAGTTTAATATTATTTTTTCTATTTCTGCTTGATAGAAAAGTTGCATTCTCTTTTGCATATTTATCTGTTCCAGTTTGGGGCCTGGGGTGGACCTCCGTCCCTATGGGTTTGTTTAAGGGAAACCTAGGATCCCTCAAAGTACCACATTATCTTATGCACCCATGCCTCAGATCAAGTCTAGAAAAGCTATTTCTGTTCTGTCTCATTCATTCTCACTCTACTGCCATTTCAGTATTTCTTTCTAACTGGTCCCCCCTTGCTTTCATCTTGCTGTGTTCAGTCACCCCTCACAGCCAAGCAAGTTAAAATACCAGGCCTTTATCTCTCTCTGCTAGTATTGTCTTACAGCTTTTTGCTCCATGCTTTGTGTTTTTCCTTTTGAAGACACAATAGCAGGCTTCCCAGGCAGGCAGTAAGCATTCTTCTTTTATTGTTCAAAGCCACTTAACATCATTACAATATGTGGTACATCAAACAAAACCCAAAAAAAAGAAAAAGAATTAAAGAATATATTGAAATGTAGAGGCAGGCACTGGTCCTGTGAAACTTGCCTTGTCCATTATCAAGCATTAGAGTTGACAGCTCAAGTTACTGAAATCCTCAAATATCCGGACTGTGTCTTTAAAAACCAGATACCTCACTTTCTGAACTTTACTGCATAGGGCTGATGTCTTTTGGTATATGGTCATGCTTTTTCACTTTGTATATTTAGGAAATATGAAACTAATACATGGTATCAATGCCCGAGAGCACTCCAAGTTCTCCTTTCTAATAAACTCCCTCTTTTTTTCTACAAGGAATTGTTTTGTTTGGATGGATAACCACTAACTCCTTGCTGCCATACTGCAAGTTATGAAGTGGTTTTGGATGTCTGCTTTTCTGAATGAGTGTGTTTGATGTAATAAATGGCCAGATCTAACTGTTGTCTTAAGTTGGTCAAATTATTAATTACAAAAAAAAATACCGTTTCATAACTACATTAATCCTCCTTGTAACTGTGCAGTGGGCAATTTAGGGGAATGCAGGCCATGCCACAGGTTAATTTATGGACTGCTAGCATAAACATCTCATTATTTATTAATTTGTGATTAATTAACTTGCATCATCTGATGTTGACTCCAAAGTTGCAGGAGTGACAGGAGAAGTGTGATGAATAGCAGAAGAATGAATTGTAAATTCAGATTTGTAATGCAGCAGCATCCATCATGAATGCACAGAAGCATTTGTGAATGAATCATAGAATCATAGAATGGTAAGGTTGGAAGGGACCCCAAGGATCATCCAGTTCCAACCCCCTGCCATAGGCAGGGACACCTCCCACTAGTACAGGTCACTCAAGGGCTTGTCCAACCTGGACAAGAAATGAAATGAGAGAGAGGCATCACCCCAAAGGTCTTCCAGCTGAGCATCTGCTCAGATGTTGAGTGCATGCAGAGAAAGATCAGGAAAGTGGACTTTGCCACTGTAGTGCTCTTTCCAGTTTGATGTTAGGAGAGGGAGAGTTTTAAGACAGTGACCAAAGGCAGTGAGGTGTTGGAGAAAACAGGAGAGCCTGTGAATTTTGTTGAAAATGTAGCCAGAGGTGACAAAGTCATCAGGAAAGAGCTGGAGATGTAAATTAACCCTTTGATACCAAAGGAGAGATTATGAGTAGAAAAAGATTGTCCTTGAAGGAGAGAAGAAGCTTTGGTTCAGTAACCGAATAGGAAAAGAGACCAAAATAGAGGTATGTGTGAGATCAACAAAATGATGGAGTTTTAGCAACAGCTTGAATGGATACAAACCTCAGATAATATCACAGAATCATAGAATGGTTAGGGTTGGAAGGGACCTCAAGGATCATCTAGTTCCAACCCCCTGCCATAGGCAGGGACACCTCCCACTAGTACAGGTCACTCAAGGCCCCATCCAGCCTGACCTTGAACACCTCCAGGGTTCATATCTCAGGTTCATGACAAAAAAGTGACAGGAAGACTCAAACAGGTAAAGAGAGGCAGGATTATAAGTCTCTGGATGGAAGGGAAGGCCAAGTGTTATGGACACTTTGCTGGAAAAATGTGCAAGACTTTGGTCTAGAACTGGATGTGAAGACCTGCAGAAAAATCCACTAGATGAATTCACCCAGCCAGGCTGATCCTGAGGGATGAGCAGGAGAATTGTTCTCACTGAAAGGACCCAGAATGCCTGTCTGAAGGGCGGTGGTGGAACTGATGTCTGTAGGTTAACTAACTGGTGTCTTCTTGATGGAGGCAGAGTGAAGGCTGTTGTTCAGGAATTTGGTGAGGGTGGTTGTGGAGGATCAGTTTTGATTTTAATGACAGCAAACTGGAGCTGGTGTTGTCTTCTTGGGCAGCAGTCAGCATGGGGTTGACTCGTGCGTGCACAATCCACAGGTGTATGAAGTTCAATATTGTGAAGATTTTTCTGCCTTCATTAAATTTCATCTTATATGTAAGGATCTTATGTGTAAGTGATATTTGCCTGAAGAAACATGACCTGATTTGGAAGCAGCAACTGGATTCTTTAGTTGGTTGATACACATTCAAAGCAGCGCAGAAAGCAAAATATTCTTAGTATCTGCTTGCTTGGCCAGCAACACAAGAAAAGGTTCAAGCCACTCAACAATATCTGTCATGAAGCTGCTGTTTATTCATCTTTATTATGCTAAAGTTCCATGTGTTTTTGCTATTCTATGGCTGTGCTGGTCTGGCAGAGTTCTTACAAATCTCAAAAAGGTGACTGGTTTTAGAATTATGTGTTGGTTCTGCTTGTTTTTTTTTATTATTATTATTTTATTATTGTTTTATTTTCTTTTTCAATGGCTAGAAATCAATTGATCTTTCTGTAACTGGCAAGCCAAGGTAAAGCATACTTAGAAAAAAAAGCTATATCCCATGGAATTTTTGGCTTGCTTTCTTGAACTGTGGCAGGACATCCTGATGCTATGAAATTACATGGGGGGAAAAAAAAAGTCTTGGAAGAAAAGGTTGGGATTAGTAGCTTTGTTACTGAGTGGATTTGATGAGTTCCTGCTTTGATAGGAACATTATGATGTTGAAAAGTAACAAAATCTTTGAAGAGCTCTGGCAGATTTCAGAATGAAAATTGAATGCACAACTCTGGAACGTTTTAAAAAATAGGCACTTCATGTGCCCCAGCAGGGCAAGGGAGGGGATTCTGCCCATTTGCTCTGCTCTCCTCAGGCTCCATCTGGAGCACTGTGTACAATTCTGGAGCTCCCAACACAAGGAGGACATGGAAGTGTTGGAGCAAGTCCAGTGGAGGGCCATAAAGATGCTGAGAGGGCTGCAGCAGCTCTGCTATGAGGACAGGCTGAGAGAGTTGGGGCTCTGCAGCTTGCAGAAGAGAAGGCTTCCAGGAGACCTTAGAGTAGCCTTCCAGTATCTGAAGGGGGATACAGGAAGCCTTGGGAAGGACTATTGACAAGGTCTTGTAATGACAGGACAAGGGGCAATGGGTTTAAACTGGCAGAGGGGAGATTTAGACTGGATGTTAGGAGGAAGTTGTTTGCAGTGAGGGTGGTGAGACACTGGCACAGGTTGCCCAGGGAGGTTGTGGCTGCTCCCTCCCTGGAGGGGTTCAAGGCCAGGTTGGATGAGGCCTTGAGTGACCTGTACTAGTGAGAGGTATCCCTGCCTATGGCAAGGGATTGGAACTGGATGATCCTTGAGGTCCCTTCCAACCTTACCATTCTATGATTCTATGATTATTAAGCCTCCTCCATGACTTACAGTACTGAACTTGTCTTTACAACAGCAAGATCTGGCTTCTTTGCTGTCTTTATTAAATATTCCAGTGAGTCAGGGGGAAAAAAAATATCACTGAGAGAACAGGGAATTAAAGCAAGAAAGAAACCCCTAAAAAGTTACCTTTTTGGAGAGGTACAATGAATAATGCAATAACTTCACTGGAGTTGCACCCCAAATGCTGTATGGAGTAGACTGACACAAGGGAAAGGAAGGACATCTGGACCATCAGTTTTTCAGATTACCAGAAGTTTGTGACAAGTTACTTCAAAAAAGACATAATTAAAATTTATTTATTTTTTCATGTGTTGTATTGTTCCTCTCTGTTGTATTGTTTTAGCACAGATGGCATTGATATAAAGCAGTTATAATAATAATAGTCTATGAATACAGTGTCTCATCCCCAGCACACTGAAGTCTATGGGAGAGCTTCCCGTTGACTTCGCTCGGCACCGAGTCAGTCTCACTGAGAGCCTTTGATCAACAACTAACAGCAAGTAATCCCCCCACGTCCCTCTGTGTGGGAGAGGTGGCAGTTTTCTTTGCACATTTGGCTGCTGGATACAGAGAGAAAGAGTGTGTGTGGGTGACTGGCGCCGTAGAAACTCAGAGTTGTTGGTTGCCTGTCCCTGGCTTCCAACCTCTCCTAGTTCCTGGTGATTGGGAAGATCACAGCAGGTTTATGTTGCTGTGGTTGACAGGTTCATTTGACTGTTGGAAAGCTGAGAGTGCTGGTTTGAGGCTAATTGGAATAGTTTAATGGATAAAATTGTATTATAGGCTGTGAAAGAAAATAATGGTGATGTTTACTTCACTCATAGGCTTGCTGAGATGGATAAGACTGGGAACATAAACATAGATAAGACACAGACACTGTCAGGCTTGGAGAGTCTCAGTCTCTCTAGCTTGTTGCCTTCTCTTCTCCGCTGAGTAACCTCACTAACCACTTTCCTTCTAACTCCCCCTGGCAGATCCTCCNGAAAGTCTTGGCAGGTAGATTGTGCCACACAAAGCAGTGTGAGATACTGGAAGGGGTGCTGAAGCCTGCTGCTTGGGGAGAAGCCCAGCAGCTCATGTATGGCAGTTAAAAGGGACTCACTAGGCACCAATATGCTGAGCTGTGGTCCCCACATTACCAGCAGGAAGGTACCAGAAACTGCTTTGAACCAACATAGCCTGCTTCCCAGTTGCGCTAAGAGCATGCTTGCAGCCTGCTATGGTAGCTGAGATGACAGCCCATAATTGCTTTAGTTATGAGAGCCCATTTGCTTCTGGATGTTGGACCATGTGTAAGATAAACAGGGGGACAGGGAAAGCAGTGTAACAAAGGCAATGTTATATGCATTTAAACAATAGGAGAAGCCATCATCTCATCTCCAGATCAGCTTCTGCCACTTAGCTACTGTCATTTTCCCAGGGAGTATTTTCTGAATGTAGAACTGGGAGAAGAGGCTATTGTTGAAATCAAACAGTCCTACATCACATTAGACACAGTGTCTTTTTCTTCATTATCTGCTGGTGAAAAGAGAAAGATGCCTGCCTAAGAAGCATACTCTCACATTAAGAAAAGAAAGGATGGTCCAGGAATAAATCACATTTGCTGTGTAACAATATAGCAGAAAAGAGTCCTCGCTTCCCAGTGGCTCTCCATCATTAGTGAAATCCAAACTTCTTGGAATCACTTTTAAGCATATGCATTGCTGAGTAAAGAGAGTAGGAATAATTAATTTGATTTTGAGCAATTGTCTTCCAAATAAATTCCATTCCACAGCACTGGTAGCGGTTATTTGGTAAAAAGAAGAAGAAAAAGAGCCAGACCCTTCTCAGGCTATGGGACTTTGAGTTCATTTTCTGAAGGGTAAAGTTATTTTGCTTGCTGTATCCTGAGCTTGGAACAAACAAACCCAGACGTGTTTAACGGAACAGATATTGCGCTACTGCTATATTGTGCTATCGATATGCCAGCAAAGCTCTCATCCAGTGCCTGTTAACATTGCTCAGTGAGACACTATTGACTCCAGTGGGCTTGGAACAGACCCAGAGACAGTTTCATGTGCTAGTTAATAGAATAGGGTGGAACCTGATTGCTGGCATTCGTCAGGAATTTCCTCATTTATTTCATTAAGCTTTGAATCAGACTTGGTGGTATTCATCTCATCCCGCGTTAACAGTCTCAGCGTTTGGTAGCTCAGCATTTAGGCTCACTTTGTTTTCAGAGGGCAACAAGGACACATTGGAAGGGTAGCTCAGCTGTCTCAGACTGACATCTCTCGTTGTGTGGGTGTTCCCATCTCTTGGCTTAGTCTGATGGAAGGAGCCAAACTGGAGAGATGAAGCAGCTAACTATCGGAGACCTGAAATCAGATAAAGTCAGTCCCACTTCTGCTCATCCCTGTGCAGCTATCTTAGGATATTCTTAGTCCATGGGGGAGATTCATTACTTGGCACTTGAAGATCATTGAGAATATCATGGAGAATCAAACCTAGAAGTTTAATTTGAATTATCACAAGCATAAAAGAAAAACCAAACCAAACCAAACCAAATGCAGTACTTTCTCTTTCCATCCAAAAGGCAATTAGTCCCACATGCATAAGAAGGACAGGACATGGACATTCTGCATTTGCAAATATGGTGAAAACACTACCATCCTGGGAATGACTTTGCTTAGTAGCAGTCTCAGGTTCTGAAATGAGATCAGGACCCACTGTAGAGGATACAATATATGTACATGGTAAGAGATGTCCCTTAAAAGGCATGGAGACTTATAAATAAAGATTTAATATTAGGAGAAAAAAAGGTTGCTGATAATTGGAGAGCTTAGACCAGGACTCTGCCCTCCTTTTTCCTTGTTTGCTGCTCTGCAAGTACAAGTCAGGAATCGAGGATTCAGTCCTAAGTGAAATTATTACCTGAATTCATTGTGGGGCTTTACAGAGAAACCTGCATTTGTGTTTTCAATAGGCACTTACTGGTGTTAGTCTTAAGGAACACATTCTGCCACTCTTTCTTTGCTCTTGAAATCACTTGTGTTGGCTTTTTCCAGAATGTGACTTCTCCCTGGCCTAGAGCCATCACCTCTTGGGCTGTGTGCTTGCCTTATCTCACCAGCTAATCAAGCTCAGGCATGATCAGTCTCTGCATGGAGGATTGCCAGGGGGAATCCGGTGCCAGAGGAGAGAGTAGTGAGGTTTGCAAGGTGGGATTTCTCCCACTGAGTCAGTGCTGAGTTTGCCCATCTTTTGGAGGGTAACTCATTCCCTCTGTGATCATGAATCTGCTGTTCTTGCATAATAGCAAAAGGATGCAGTGAATTAAAACCAAACCAGCCCCCAAACCAAAAGGCCCAAGTGTTTTAGATCTTTGCCTTAAATAAATGTTTATTTTACTGATACTTATCTTAGATGAGCAAAGGAAACCATGATGAAATACAGTGAAATAGGTGTGCCAGAGTGAGGGTTGGTAAAGGTCTGCTCAGTCTCCTTGCTCCAAGCCCTAGAGGTGTTCAGGGAAAGCAAGATTGGAATAAAAAATAATGAAGAAGCCTTTTGGATGTGAAATATCATTCATTAAACAGTAGAGCCTATTGCTGTAGGTGGGTACCTGTGGCATGAAATTCACAAGGTTAAAAGTGAGTTTGAAGAAAGAATTAATGTGGCCATACCAAGCCTCCAATCGACTGCTGCACTGGGGTGCTGCTCAGAACCATCTTCATTTGCAGCCAGGATATGCAAGACCCTTAAATATGTTTTTTGGAGAGAGGTGAGAGGTGCAGGCTGGTGAAGATTTGGTGCAAGGGTAATTGAATAACCTTCTACAGCTATTTGAAGGGCAGCTGCAAAGATGGCAGTGCCAAACTCTAAGGAATGCCACGTGATGAGACAGTGAGTAGTGAGCAATAACAAACTGCAGCTTGGGAGGTTTAAATTAGACAAAAGGAAAAATGTTTTCACGAGGAGGGTGGAGCAGCCCTGGAAGCACTCCTGGTTACCCAAGCTGTCATGGTATCTCTGTCCTTGGAGGCTTTCAAGACTTGGCTAGACAAAGCATTGGCTGACCTGACCTGCTGTCAGCAGTAGTCCTGCTACGAGTGGAAGCTTGGACTGAAGACTTTGAGAGATTGCTTCCAACCAGCATTTCTGTGATCTTATGATATCCAGTGTGGAATTTCCTTAAAATTATGTCATTAAAAGTTGAATCTCTGGAAATTGCCAGTCTGCATTACAAATCCCTTGTCCTGATTTCCCTTCTGCTAGTGTCTTTTTTCATCTGCGCTGCCAAATCACATCATAGCTCCTCAAAGGGTATGTCAGCCAGTGCACTGACATGAAGAGTATTCTCTGTGCTTGCAAAACAAAAAAAACCCCTCTTTTCAGAAGAAAAAAGTAGGAGGATGTTTTTTTGTGGTGCTTGCACCACCTCCTGCAAGTCTATTTGCCTGACTGACAGCCACAAAAAAAGCTTTTATCGCCTGTAGTTGGCCTTGCTTATGCCAGGTTTATTTGTAATGCAGTTTTGAAGTACTTCCTGGATTTTTTTTATTTGAGTCCTTGGCTACCAGCTTCATCTGAAGGAAAGACAACTCCATCTTTAAGTAACACTTGAAAAACAGAGTGGGTCACCTAATCCTGTAGTCAGGTCTTGTGGTAGGAGAAACCCACACCTCTTCAGTGAAATTATGAGAAAAGAAGGGAGGTTTGAGGCTGAGCAGTTCTGGCTGCCATCTCTCATTACTGTTGCCACAAAGATGCAGCCACAAGAGGCCTCCATCCAAAGCTGAGCCAGACATGTTTTGCCTAATAAGAAGATATTTTGAAATGTTTAGGCAGGTAAGTGAAAAGTAAGTGGCAATCTGCTCCTTTTATTTTTTTGTCACTGGCTATTTGCTTTCTGGGCTGGAATAATTTATTGTCCCTTTTCTGTCCAATAGGAGAGATAAATGAGAGAGAATTCTTCAATGAGCAAAGCATACATTTGGAAATATCATTTTAGTATTAAAATGAGATTTCCATAAGACCTTGCTGAATGAAGCTGTAGCAGTATGTCTTGATCCCTCACTAAGAAAGAAAAGGGAGCCAGAAAATTCATGACTAAATCGCCTCGTACTTTGTCATCTTCCTTCTTTGTTATGTTTTTGTTTATAGAAAAAAGTGAATTTATTGGGCATGAAAAAATACCAGATTGACAGCTCTGAAAAATAGAAGCCTCTCTTAATCCAGAGTGCAGATGTGGCACAGCCAGGATTAATGCAAAATGCCTCCCTCAGATCCAAAGAAATCATTGCCAGTCATTTGACAGAGGATGGGCACTCTGCCCCAGTACTTAGCCATGTGTTTCGTAGGCACAAGTACCAGCTGGTGCTGAGGTGCTTAGAAGTCAGTTGTGCCCTTGATTTTCTCTGTGCCACTCTCCTTGGGGAGTGTGGAGTAAGGAAGGGGGAGAGAAGGCCAAAACAGGGAGGTTTATTCTCATTAAGGAGTCACTGAAGTCACCGAGCAGGCTGTCAGCAGTTCCCTGTGACAAAAATGGATGTGGATCCAGACTGAAACTGTCTTGAGAGGGTTGGCACCGTTTCTAGTTTCTGTAGAGACAATCCTGCCTTGTGGAAGAGGAAGCTGAGTTTTGACCTGAAACTCTGAGACTTTGGAAGTCTCTGCTTCCAGGCTCTGGTGCTCAACACCTCTCCGTCAGGAGCTGTTTAGTGCTAATTTAGACAGATAGCAGCTGAGTGCCTGACTATATTAAGATGAGTCTTGGAGTATATTAAGATGAGTCTTGGTGTACACTTACAAAGCACTCAAGTCTCTGCCCAATCTCAAGTGCATCCATGCAGTCTGCAGGCACCACTTACCCTTGATACTGCCTGTATGCTGGAGTACCTCATTGCTTTGGGTCCAGTGTGACCCAGGTGATGTCTTTGCACTGGTAAAGGCCTGGATATGGTGTATGGGCAGCACTACAGAACCCCTCACCTCTGAGCCACAAGGAGTCAGGGTGTTTATGCTGTTGAAAGTAGAGGATCCAAGTTCCTGCCCGTATTTTCCTCTTTACCTACCAACCCTGTGGCCTGGGGAGAGCTGTTGGTTGTTGCGAATTGGATTTGGTGCATTCAGTCTTTATTTTGCATGCTCCAGGGGCACTCTCTTGTGTGTGGGGAAGGTTGTTTGTTTTTATTTTGCATTTTTTCTCTGAAGTATATGACTTTTTCATCAGGGTGAAAATCTGTCAAGTGGCCATTTCAGGCTGCCTAGAAATTACGAGGCTCTGGAATCTATTAAAGCATAAATGTCAGAAGAAAATTACTACAGAGTTTGCTTGGCGTTTCTTGGTTTACTCCTTGATGTTAACTTTCTGTGTTTGCTGATGTAGGCTTTTTGTGAAGAGGGGGAGGGGGTTAAAAATAAAAAACAAAACCACAAGCAAAATGTTTCTAAAAATGATGCTACAGTAGTTGTTGTTGTTGTTGTTGTTGTTGTTATTATTATTATTATTATTACCACCATTATCATTATTATTATTATTATTTGGGACCAGTGCTGTTTGACATCTTTGTCAGTGAGATGGACAGAGGAATCAGTGCAGCCTCAACAAGTTCGCAGATGACACCAAGCTGTGTGGCACAGTTGACTTGCTAGAGGGCAGAGATCCATCCAGAGAGACCTGGACAGGCTGCAGAGGTGTGTCCAGGCCAACCTCATGAAATTCAACAAGGCCAAGTGTAAGGTCCTGCACCTGGGTAAGCACAATCCCAAGCACAACTCCAGGCTGGGTGGGGAATGGCTGAGAGCAGCCCTGAGGAAAAGGCCCTGGGGGTCTGGCGTGATGAAAAGCTCAAGATGAGGCTGCAGTGTGAGTGCAGCCCAGACAGCAACTGTGTGCTGGGCTGCAGCAAGAGCAGTGTGGGCAGCAGGGCAAGGGAGGGGATTCTGCCCCTTTGCTCTGCTCTCCTCAGACCCCATCTGGAGTCCTGTGTGCAGTTCTGGAGCCCCCAGCACAGGAAGGACATGGAAGTGTTGGAGTGGGTCCAGAGGAGGCCATGAAGAT
>VWYK01120375.1:16337-27103 GCA_013399775.1 Semnornis frantzii
ATTGGGTGATTCTGTGCTCCACAGCCTCCCTGGAGGTGTTCAAGGCCAGGCTGGATGAGGCCTTGAGTGACCTGTACTAGTGGGAGGTGTCCGTGCCTATGGCAGGGGGGTGGAACTGGATGATCCTTGAGGTCCCTTCCAGCCTTACCATTTTATGATTCTATGATTCTATGAACTGGTTTTGCGTGTCTGCAATGTGCAGACTCTGTGTGTGTGTACTTATGGTTTTCAATGAAGATAAACCTACTTAGAAGAAAAAGTGGCAGTTAAAAAAAAAAGGAAAAAAAAAAGGATTGGATACCAGAATCACAGAACTAAATATTTTTTTTTTTTTCCTGTGTGAATATATCTGAATTAGACTTGTAATGCCCCCTAACAACAAACAACATGTTTTCTTCAATGTAAGTAAATTTGCTGGTGGGGAAGTCTGTGCCAAAGCTGATTTTGAGCAAGCAGCTGTCAAGAGCCCAAACGAAACTCGAAGTGTGCACTGGCATTACAAATTGCAGTTGCAGTCAGAGTCAGACAGAAAGCAGTCAGCTTGTGAAATGTTCCTATATTGTCTCAAAGAGATGGCTTGTAGGTAACTGCCTGGTGTGAGACTGGTTATGGTACATTTAGCAGCCCCTTCCAAAGCTCAAGCCATAATCCTTGGCCTTATTTTAAAGCACTTTTTGCTTCCAGTGTAAAGTGGAAATAGCATTTAAAGAAGAGTCAGCTCCTCTGTTGACCAGCATAAATTGCCAGCATCACATCTGCTAGCCCTGAGAACACTAAACAGAAATTTGGTCCAGAGTAGGTTCCATCAGAGGCTGAGGGATGCCCCAAGCAGAAGACAAGCTGTACCAGAAGCAGTGTATCCTTTCTTTTCAATGCTGGAAATGACTTCCATGTCTACAGGAATCATCAAGAGTTGCTCCTGTCTGCAGTACTGGGAAGCAACCTGAACTGGCTAAAGACAGCCTAGAGTTTGACTGCATTGTGACCTTCTCTTTCTCAGGTTTCTTTCTGTGTAGCTGTCCTTAGTTGATTGCATATTTCAGTACAGCACTGGGAAAGGGTGTGGGACAGTCTGGAGGTTCCAAGGGTTTAGGAACTGGAAACCTACAATTAATTTTGCTTAAGGAATTGAGATGGATTTAGATGTTTTAAGCAGCAAAGAATGAGCTGACATTCTTGTGCTGCTCTGCAGGGCTGGAGTAAGTCATAAAATCGTAAAATCATAGAATCATAGAGTCATAGAATCATAGAATCATAGAGTCATAGAATCGTAGAGTCATAGAGTCATAGAATCATAGAATCATAGAATGGTTTAGGTTGGAAGGGACCTCAAGGATCATCCAGTTCCAACCCTCTGCCATAGGCAGGGACACCTCCCACTAGCACAGGTCACTCAAGGCCTCCTCCAACCTGGCCTTGAACCCTTCCAGGGAGGGAGCAGCCACAACCTCCCTGGGCAACCTGTGCCAGTGTCTCACCACCTTCACTGGAAAAAAACTTCCTCCTAACATCCAGTTTCAATCTCCCCTCTGCCAGTTCAAACCCATTGCCCCTTGTCCTGTCATTGCAAGACCTTGTCAATAGTCGCTCCCCAGCCTTCCTGTAGGTCCCCTTCAGATATTGGAAGGCTACTCAAGGTCTCCTCAAAGCCTTCTTTTCTCCAGGCTGAAGAGCCTCAGAATTAGATATTTTTAGTACTGCTTCCAAGGAACTGAATTAGCTGGAATTAAGGCAAATAATTTCTTGTTGCATTGCTGAAAATCAAATAGTTTGGGAGTGAGCTACAAAGGAAATTTTTTTTTTTTTTTTTTTCATATCCTGGTTGAAATTCACCAAGAATAGCTTAAATTTAAAGATGATTTTTGAAATGCAACATTCTCCTTGACTCCTGAGAAAACAAAATATTTTTAAAGCTCAGTGTGTTAGAATCATAGAATTAGAATCATAGAATCAGTCAGGGTTGGAAGGGACCACAAGGATCATCTAGTTCCAACCCCACTGCCATGGGCAGGAACACCCTACCCTAGATCAGGCTGACCAGAGCCTCATCTCTGTTCTTTTGAATAATTTTACTTTTCCTACTGAAAAGCATCAGTGAATATTCTAAATTTATGTAAATTCTTAAGTGTTAATAATTAAAAGAAATAATTTAAATAGATCCATCGAACACATGCCACGTTCACAGGTTCTCAAATTTCTAGACAGCAGACACAGAAGCACAACATTGTTTCTTGTTTACTGGAAGCTATATAAGAGCTTAGATCAAGAGATGGCATTTGCAAAAACTCCTTGGAACATGGTACCTGCCCTTTGTCCTTGGAATGACAAAATTAATTGAAGAGTGTGTCCAGCAGATGGAGGGAGGTTCTCCTCCCCCTCTACTCTGCCCTGGTGAGACCTCATCTTGAGTGCTGCCTTCAGTTTTGGGCTCCACAGTTTAAGAGGGACAGAGATCTGCTGGAGAGGGTCCAGCCCAGGGCTACAAGGTTGATGAGGGGACTGCAGCACTGCCTGATGAGGAGAGACTGAGGGACCTGAGGCTGCTTAGTCTGGAGAAGAGAAGACTGAGTTGGGATTTAATAAATGTTTAGAAGTATCTGAGGGCTGGGGGTCAGGAAAAGGGGGACAGGCTCTGCTCACTTGCTGCCTGGGATAGGACAAGGCGCAATGGATAGAAGCTGCAGCACAGGAGGTTCCAGCTCAACACAAGGGGGCACTTCTTTCCTGTAAGGGTCCCAGAGCACTGGAACGGGCTCCCCAGAGAGGCTGTGGAGTCTCCTTCTCTGGAGACTTTCAAGGCCTGTCTGGATGTGTTCCTGTGTGCCCTGAGCTAGATTGTCTGGTCCTGCTCTGGCAAGGGGGTTGTATTGGACGATCTCTTTGAGTCCCTTCCAACCCCTAACATCCTCTGATCCTGTGATTCTGTGAGTAGATATAGGCAGGAGGTGATATAAAATAGGCTTTAATGAAATCCATGCACCTCTGAGAGACTAATAACTGGAAACAAGCCATAGGCTGTGCACCCTCATTGCAGCTCAGGTGGGACTAGCTGAGATCTCTCCCCTTGTACAAGTGATCCAAGAGGTGGCATAAATAAGCTGAAGGTATGGCTGGCCAGCATAGTAGAGAAGAGAATATTCCTGAGGGATTTCCACATCTGAAACTGAGTGGAAAGGGAGCTGAGTTTCTTCACCCAAGCTCTCAACAGGAGTTAAAAAGAAGGAGGCAGATCCATGGTGTGGTTGGAAGGGACAACTTCGACCTCTGTGAAGTCAAACAGTGCAGATTTCCTGGATGGTTATTGGGCTGTTCAGGCCACCAGCAGGTCCAGGACCTCTTAGTGAAGAAGGCAGTCAGGGAGGATGTAATGATAATAGCAGTCCTATACCTAGGTTTGTGAGAGGAAACAAGAAGATTACCTCACAAAATAAATATTGCTTAGGCTATTCACTTAAGAAAGGAAAGTCAATGCCTAGGCACCATGCCTAAATAGAAGAGATTTATCCTTCTCTTAGAAGAGTGCTGCTTCTGCCAGGAGTTGTGTGCAAGCTTCTCCTGTGGGACTACACCACCATCTGGTTCCACCTATTGTTCTAAGGACTCCTAAGACTGTGTTTAAGTACCTAACCATACATTCTGTATGCAGTGATGCCTCCAGTTGTTTACATGGTTACAAACATCCACCTTGCTGTTTATTGGCAAGTGTTGAGGTTTGTGTAAGCAATGCCCTGTAGGCTGTAGTAAGGGTTCACAAGATGTCCAAAGCAAGGTACAATAGTTCCCCTTAAATGAAATGCTTGGTCAGTGTATGTTTTATTGCACTCGTGAAAAATGCATTTTCCACTCCAAATCTGATTTGCTTTCACTTACTGACTGTTGAAACATCTATTTTTTTGTAATTGAGAGGGACTTACAAGGCCCTTGGCCAGTAGAAGAACTCTAATCCATCCTGGGTAGAGATGGAGAGGCTGCTGCTACAGTCTTTATCCTAGTAGACAATGATGTGAACAAGAGTGATATGATTGAAGATCCATACTTGAAACTAGCCACCAGGGGAGGTGCAGGCCCTTGTGTGTGAATGTGGACTGGGTGGAGATGTGCTTGTCTGAAGCACTTAGAGGTGCTGGTGCTGAGAGGGTCTCTTGTGTGCTGAGAATTGCGCTGGGTCTGAAAATTGTTCTCATCGCTCTAGGAGGAACATTGCTTTGCTGTCCTTGATAATAAATGTTAAAGACAGAGAAATCTGGAGGACTGAAGTCTCCCCAGGAGAACTGCAGATGTTCATAGTGAATGGATATGGTGCAAAAGCTTGTGAAACTCGAGTGAAACAGAGAAATGAGTGGTGCTGGGACAGTGGCTGCCGATGGATGCAGATTCCACGTGAGAGATTCTGGCCAGACATACAAATCCACAACTGAAAGTCACATTCCCTAAACCTCATTCTATGAGCTTTACTCCTTTTAACTAGGATTCACTTGTGCAAGGAGACTGCAAAAGGTGAGACTTATAGAATCATAGAATGGTAAGGTTGGAAGGGACCTGAAAGATCATCCAGTTCCAACCCCCTGCCATAGGCAGGGACACCTCCCACTAGCACAGGTCACTCAAGGCCTCCTCCAACCTGGCCTTGAACCCCTCCAGGGAGGGAGCAGCCACAACCTCCCTGGGCAACCTGTGCCAGTGTCTCACCACCCTCACTGCAAACAACTTCTTCCTAACATCCAGTTTCAATCTCCCCTCTGCCAGTTCAAACCCATTGCCCCTCATCCTGTCATTACAAGACCTTGTCAACAGTCCCTCCCCAGCCTTCCTGTAGGCCCCTTCAGATACTGGAAGGCTACTCTAAGGTCTCCTGGAAGCCTTCTCTTCTGCAAGCTGCAGAACCCCAACTCTCTCAGCCTGTCCTCATAGCAGAGCTGCTGCAGCCCTCTCAGCATCTTGGTGGCCTCCTCTGGACCCTCTCCAACAGTTCCATGTCCTTCCTGTACAGTTCTGGAGAACTGTACACAGGACTCCAGGTGGAGTCTGATGAGAGCAGAGTAAAGGGAGAACGTTTAGCACCTCTCTAAGCTGAGACTTTAGCCTGGGAATCAAGTGACTTTCTTATCCTGACATGCAAGTGCTTTCAGCTACCCATAATTACACTTTATTTGCAATTTATCTTGAGTCGAGGAGTTGCTGCACAAGACGAAGGATTTCATTTGGATCTTAGCTGGGTACATAGCAGAGGATTTATCCCTCCAGGTAGAGAGCAAGTGAAGGTGGCCCTTTGGAGATTTGAACAGTGCAGTGCATCCTTTAGACCTTCAGACAGACTTTGCTTTCAGCTTGAAGCCAGTGGTGTGTGATTGTCATCTGGAGCTGGGGTATACAGGCATCTTCTATGTCCAGGGTGGGAGGATGCTAACAACCTGAGTGTCCACGTGTGAGCATGCAGGCTGCAAAGCTGTGATTAATCTTAAAAGGGGGCTCTGTCCACAGATGCTTGTGACAGGAGTAACCACAACACTGCAGAGAACCTCTAAACACTGTGGGCTAGGGCTTTACAAGCAAAAGAAAACTTCAGTGAAAACAAACAGCCCCCAGGCTAATGAGCTGCCTCTACTCTTTGTGAATGAGAATGTGGGACAAGGGTGCTGGAGAAAGGCAGAGTGGATAGGAAGCTGTTTAGTGAGCTCAGTAGCTGGGGGTCCTTTTTTCTATCACAGCTCAGTCAAGCACAACCTCAGGTTTCAACGTCTGGTTAGCCACATCCATTCCAGAATTTATGTTATTAGATCTGATTTTTATTCTCATTGTTGTTCTGTAACCAGGAGGGCTCCAGTGGTTTCCAGCATGCTGCATCTCTGCAGACCTTGTGAGTCTCTCCTGTATGAAGTGGGAAGGCAGGAGAAAGACACATTTGAAACTGAAACAAAGTAGGGGGGGGGAAAAGTGCTGGTATTTGGTGAGGAATGCTCCCCACATGCATAAGTGCCGTCTTTGTTCCAATCAAAAATCTGCTTTTCGGGTTGAAACGAGGCCATCACTAACAGGAAAGAAATTTCCTAATGGTTCGAAGTGAATTTGGGGTTCTGATGGAGCATTTGATTCTGGATATGGTTCATAGAGCTGAAGAAACAGAACTACTGCAGTGCCTCCGCGTCAGCCAATGCATACAAAAGTGCCAGAGCGCAGACGCAGCCCAGGCACCCTCACCACATGCCTAATGGATTTGAAGGGGAGCCCTATTCCTCCATAATCAAAGGAAATGATGAAGTGACAGATAAGGGCACTCAAAGAGAATGACACAAGGTACTTTAAAGCATTTGAGGAGAATTTTATGGTGAGATGGATTGATTACAGGCACTGTTACTGGGCCGTACAAATCCTCCATGGCAGTGAACCAGCCCAGAGAGAATTTGGCTTAGATAGTGCACTGCATAATCCTCTGAAGTTTGCATGGGGTGTTTTCCTATCTGAGGTTTTTGTCCCCCTTTAATTGCTTCATTTCCTTGGTCAGTTCCTGGAACATTCCATTTTTCCTCTTTTAAGATTAATCACCATGAGAACTACTTTGGGAGCAATGGGTAGCCTGTGAGTGTGAGGGTTTGTCTACTGACTTTGTGTGTCTCAGAGCACCCATCTAAGGTTCCAAGAGAGAAGAGAAGCAACTGAGTGTGTGAGCTTTTGTCTACTGACTTTGTGTGTCTCAGAGCACCCATCTGAGGTTCCAAGAGAGAAGCAACTGAGTGCGAGTGTGAGGGTTTGTCTGCTGACTTTGTGTGTCTCAGAGCACCCATCTGAGGTTCCAAGAGAGAAGAGAAGCAACTGAGTGTGAGTGTGAGGGTTTGTCTGCTGGCTTTGTGTGTCTCAGAGCACCCATCTGGGATTCCAAGGGAAGAGAGAAGCAACTGAGTATGTGAGCTTTTGTCTACTGACTTTGTGTGTCTCTGAGCACCCATCTGAGGTTCCAAGAGAGAAGAGAAGCAACTGAGTGTGTGAGCTTTTGTCTACTGACTTTGTGTGTCTCTGAGCACCCATCTGAGGTTCCAAGAGAGAAGAGAAGCAAATGAGTGTGAGTGTGATGGTTTGTCTGCTGACTNGAAGCAAATGAGTGTGAGTGTGATGGTTTGTCTGCTGACTTTGTGTGTCTCAGAGCACCCATCTGAGGTTCCAAGAGAGAAGCAAATGAAAGTGCCCCAAAACACAGGCGCTGTCGCATACATTCGTATTCAGCCTCACATCTGTAGCTGTGGACCATTCTGCCCTCACCATGTCTCTTGCAGAAACCATGTCTCATTAACCCACAGCTGCTTCTCAGAATCACAGAATTAACCAGGTTGAAAAAGACCTCTAAGATCACTGAGCCCAACCTATCACTTAACCCTTCTAATTAACTAAACCATGGCACCAAGTGCCTCATCCAGCCTTCCCTCCAACATCTCCGGGGACGTTGCCAGTATCATAATGTTACTCCATAAGAATTGAGTCAGATCCTATCCAGCCATCAGAGGCTGGTGCTAAATATTCAGCATGGAAGTGTACTGATCTTTTCCCACATGTTTCTATCCAGTTTGGGGCAGACAGGCATTCTGAGGACTTCCTGAGTTAGAGGCTCTATCTGCAACAGACCATTCTCAACAATAAAGAATATCATAGAATCATAGAATGGTTTGGAAGGGGACCACAAAGATCATCTAGTTCCAACCCCCTCCCATAGGCAGGGACAACTTCCACTAGTACAGGTCACTCAAGGCCTTGTCCAACCTTGAACACCTCCAGGGAGGGAGCAGCCACAACCTCCCTGGGCAACCTGTGCCAGTGTCTCACCACCCTCACTGCAAACAACTTCCTCCTAACATCCAGTCTAAATCTCCCCTCTGCCAGTTTAAACCCATTGCCCCTTGTCCTGTCATTACAAGACCTTGTCAATAGTCCCTCCTCAACCTTCCTGTATCAGACAACCTTAATCTGAAAGTGTCTGTGAGTAGCCCAGGTTGGCTTTCCCAGCAGCTGCTAGTCAAATCACACCACCTGAAAGCAGTGAAACCCAAAAGGAAGGAATGGAAGGAGAGCAGAAAACCTCTACCCATCGCTTCCATAAGCAACTCACCTTTTCTTCCTCTAGCAATAGTTCTTTCTGTACCAGGTAATTGAATCTGACACATTTTAGCCATAGTAACCTTTGGCTTTCACCACATCTCTCATATTGTGGCCTATTATTTTTTAGCAAGCCAAATACCATCTGCAGTTAATGCTTGTGAAAATAAAATCACATGGGCCATCAGTTCCCATGCTTCAGGCACAAGCTTACAATGGTTGAGGTCAGGAAGAAATCACACTACTCACAGCAGATTGAGGCTTTGACATCTTCTCCTGTAGCATCTGGAAGCTGCAGCTGCTGGAAGCAGGATACCAACCCTTCTAGGCCAAATCCTGCTATGATCAAGAGCAGGACTTGTTGAGGCTTTTCCACTACTTACCATGTTGTTTCCCTCCCTCATGAAACTAAGCCTACTTGACTGCCACTGCTTAATTTTCACTCTTGGCTGTGATGGCAATTCTAGTAAGAGCAGGTCACGTGAGAAATGTGTAACAGAGCCAGAAGTAAAACCCCAACTGCCTTACCCCAGTCATAGGCAAAAGAGCTAAGTTCAGCTTTTGGTCTCACAAAAAAAAAAACCCAACAAAAAGTAAATAAAACTAACCACTAAAAAACCCCATCCCAAACCAACAAACCCCAAACCAAAAGAGACATTTTAATGAGAGCAGCCCAGAGGGGTTTGCATGGGTGGCTGATGAATAATCCAGAGTGTTTCTCAGTGCACAGATTTCCTGGACCATGAAGCCCAAAAGTAAGGATTCCCTGATTCCTTCTGTTGTGTTTTGTGGAGCTTTGTGCACATTGCTGCCTCAGTCACCTCAGCTAATGTAAAGGTCAATGGTGTTTTGCTCAGTAAATTGAGATCTCTGTTGAGAACTACTGAAGTTTGTTACACCAGTACTTTCTTTAGAGGCAGCATAGTGTGATTTTCTTGGTTTGCTGCAAGGAAGGGAGCATACCTTTTCTTCTCCCAGTTTTCTGTCCTGACAGGTTGTGCCATCATCAGGAGTGGCATCATTGCACCATCAGCCACACCATCAGCTTCCTCTCTTGGAGAAAGCCAGATGGACTCACGAAGTTCTACCTGCCTCTAATAACTGCTTTTGGATGACCTTGGCAGATTTCCTACTCTTAATCATGTCAGAAGGACTCGACAGTCTGTATTACAACTTTACAAGAACATTAATTTGCAGGGAATTTTATGGATGATATAAATCTTTTTAAAGGATTGCCAAGACTCTAGGACACCTGAGATTTGGAGTTGGAGTGTGTATATGTTTACTTGTATGCATTTATACAGTTCTCTGTTTCCACAAGCCTCCTTCTGTGCTGTAGTAATGATCCTACAGATTCCCTCATGATCACCAGGAATTGTTGATAGATTAAACTCCCTGAGCAAGATGCTGATGCCCTCCACCTTCTCTGAGGAGGGAACACAGGGACCCTGAACTTAATGGGGCAACCAGGTGGCGTGCTGGTGTGAAGCCATTGCTTCCCCTCAGAGACAGGGTTACAGGCCTAATGAGTATCCAGCAGCAAAATGTGGATCTAGGGGTTTCTGGGTGGTAATATTAACACTTTGGTAATGGCTTAGAGGAAAGCCCTAAGTCCTCTTGGACCTGGCTTCTGCCTGGTGGAGAAACCGCACATCTGAGATGAACATCGTTCCAGCTGGAACAAAGCCTACAAAATACTCCATCCTGGAGAGTGAGACAGGCAAAGGAGAGAAGTGAACACAAAGAGGGAAAGCAAAATGAAAATATCATAAGGCTGGAAAAGAGGCATGAACCTCTTTGCTCTCTGGATGCTGCTAAGCCACCCCCTTTCACCTTGAGCTGTTCTCCAGAGGAAATGGGAGGGAATCCAAAGCTGTGCTTGTGTCTTCACACAAGTTCCCAAAGGGCATCTCTTCACATACAGACACCAAGACACATGTACATTTCCAGATCCCTGTCTTGCACACATTGTGTGCTCAGGAATGTCTTGCAGGGTCGTGCTGTCAGCTTTTCCAACAAAGTCAGTTAATATTCCCCTGCCTGCCCAGCAGTGCGTGGCTATAGCTGGGAGAACATGGTTTTATTTAAACAGCAACACAAGCAAATAGATTCCCCATTCCTTCCCTCCTCCTGTCTGCAATTCAAGTGGACTCCTAGTCCTGGGGTATTATTCCTGGCTGAGAGGGAAAGTTTATGAGTCCCATGTTACTGCTCTTGGCAGCTCATCACACTATTCCTGTAATACTGCAGCACAGGTCTGGCCAAGGAGCGAAGTGTATAAAGAGATGGGAGTTTGGGATAACCAAGAAGTGCTTCAGGTCAGGAGCAACATACCATGAGGAGAACTGGAGACATGCAGATGTGGCGTGCAGATCAGCTGCTCCAAGCCTCCCAATTCATACCCTGAGCTGAGGAGAGAAGCACAGAGCAGGTAGAAGACAGACAGCAATTCTAATAGTGTTTTGCCCAGATGAACCTCTGGGTAGATCTGTTTTCAAAGGTGAAAGTTCCTGAGAAGCAAAAAAAAAAAAAAAAGAAAAAAATAAAAAAAAAAAGGGGGGAAAAAAAAAGGGAAAAAAAAAAAAGGGAGAAAAAAAAAGGGAAAAATAAAAAGAAATAAAAAAAGAAAGGGAAGAAAAGAAAAGAAAAAAGAAAGGGAAAAATAAAAACAAAGGAAAAAAAAG
>VWYK01120386.1:0-12638 GCA_013399775.1 Semnornis frantzii
GCCAAATCTTTAAGGTTGTATGTTTCCTCCTTCTCTGCCTCCTGTGGCTGCATGCCAGAAGTTCCTTCCCCTACATCCTCTACTGAATCCCTCTTTGTCAGGTGTTTGGTCCTGGCCCTCACCTTCCAGAGCAAGAATGATTGGCGGCTGCTGATCTGAATCGCTGGGGGTCTGACCTGCCACCTGAGAAGCTGGATTTGGTGTAGGGTTAGAATCTGCTACCTGGGGATTNGCCAAATCTTTAAGGTTGTATGTTTCCTCCTTCTCTGCCTCCTGTGGCTGCATGCCAGAAGTTCCTTCCCCTACATCCTCTACTGAATCCCTCTTTGTCAGGTGTTTGGTCCTGGCCCTCACCTTCCAGAGCAAGAATGATTGGCGGCTGCTGATCTGAATCGCTGGGGGTCTGACCTGCCACCTGAGAAGCTGGATTTGGTGTAGGGTTAGAATCTGCTACCTGGGGATTCGAACTGGCTGAAGAGACAGCAGAGATCTGAGTAGTACTTGTACCTTGGTTATCTGCATTGTTTTGGTTAGATATGGAAATCTCGGCCGAATTCCCAGAAGCTGCAGGAGGAGGGGTAGCGGTGGACATGGCAGTCCCCACTTGCTCTCTCCCCGAACAGACATTGATTTGAATGTCTTTCTCAATGTTTTGAAAAGTTTGCTTCGTATGACCAAGGTCAAAACCTACTTGCAAACCTTTAGAACTCTGTCTCTTGCTTTTGCCTAGCTTCTGTTTTTTTTAAGGAAGCATTAGCAGACTTCTGGACATATACTACAGAAATTAGACATAAAACCAGAATTATTAGAACTCAAATCACACATGACAGATATATCATGGATAATCCAAGGGGCTCTTAAAAAAAGAACTAGTTATATCCACTAGGTACAGTAGAGGTTTTGAGAAACAACTCATTATGCACATATGAAAAATTATTACTACCTGGTGAACCACACATAGAAAATTAATATGGAAATCACTGAAATGTTGGAGAGGGAAATTCCTATTCTGATGGAGAGAAGAAATGAATTAAACCATGTAAGCAGAGCACATGATGAGAGAAAAAAAAAATAAAAATCAGCTAAGTAGCCAAGAAATTCAAATACTATGAAGTAAATTATGTTTTGGATGCATCTAGAATAGTGTGTCCAGTTCTGAGCCTTTCAGTTCAAGGAACTTCTTGAGAGAGTCCAGCGCAGAGCCAGGAGAATGATGAAGGGAGTGGAAGATCTTCCTGGTGAGGAGAGCCTGAGGAGCTGGGGCACTGCTGCTTGGAGAGCAGGAGCCTAGAGGGGTGACATCATTCATGTTTATAAAGATGTAAAGGTGAGTGCCCAGAGGTTGAAGCCAGGCTCTGTTCAGTGATGCCCAATGACGGGACAATGGAAAGGGGCAATGGGTGGAAGTTAGGGCACAGGAAGTTCCATGGAAACATGGGAAAGTTTTTTTCCCTCTGAGGGTGACAGAGCACTGGAACAGGCTGGTCAGGGGGCTTGTGGAGTCTCCCTCTCTGGAGATATTCAAGACCTGCCTGGATGCAATCCTGTTTGATCTGCTCTGGGTGATCTTGCTTTGGCAGAGGGGTTGGACTGGATGAGCTTTCAAGGTCCTTTCCAGCCCCTGACATTCTGTGATTTTGTGACATTACCTATAAACGACTTTAGGAGAGAGTTGGTCTAGAGTAAGATACTCACAGAAACACTCCTTCTGGTATAATAGAAAAAAGAAGGTTCAAGGAACTTCTGCATTTTTCCTAACACAAGTTAGATTAAGTGCAGACAGCATTAGCATCAACAATTCTTTCATAATCTGTACAAATAGACACTACCAAAATAAAAAGCGGGTAAACAAAAACTTTCAAGTGGGTTTCCCAACTCGTGTTGGAGAGATGAACTTTGAAGAAAACAGATCCAAAGCAGCCTCTATCAATGCAGCCTTCCCTCTGAAGGCAATCCATGCCAGAGGTAGGAGGCAGACTGGTGTTCACATGACTGAGGACTCTTTCAATATTCTACAAAATGGTGAATAATAGGTGACAGGTAAACGACCTCAGGGAAAGAGGCTGCAATAAAGCCCTTCTGTTTGTTATAAAGTACATGTTTACCTCTCCAGCCTGATATAAAAAGCATGCCTTTAGTCAAAAGGCCAATTTTATGAGCTCCCTCATGCATAAGGCAATAGAAATAGGATATGCAGAGACTGCCCTTTGTTATACCTTTTTTTTTTTTTTTGAAAGGTTGAATAAAAGCCTTGCACAATTGGGTGGCAGTGTTCTGTGATGGAGTGTGAGCTCTGCATCTGACTGATTCCTAAATGTAATGAAACACTCTGAGTGGCAATGGGCAGCACTCTATTGCCTTTGTTAAAAATCAGAGAACGGAACACAGGCCAAGCTTCCAGTACCCATTTAGGACTGTCAGCATTTTCAAACCCCTCTGCACAGTCTCCACCGATTCAAAGAGCCAATTGATAGCACTTGGTAACACCCTCCAGCATAATTACAACCCCTACACAGCTTTCTACACCTACTGCTTTAAAATGATGGTTCCCTTAATAACTTCTCCATCAGGCAGAACATAAGAGCAGTGCACCAGCTGAAGCAGATTTAAGGGTCTCTAGTCCAGACTACTGGAGAAAATGCTGGACCCTGAAATGCTGCACAGTGAATCTGTGCCCTTTGCACCAAAAATGGAAAGGTGCACACCCTAACAACCATGGGATCATAAATCACTGTGATTGCCCAATCCTCTATTGCCACAATCCATGTGTGGCAGGCCAGGGTTGATAGCCCTTAATGACTCTATTGTCTCAAACAAGCAGTGCCATACCAGGTCTTGAACAGACAGGGTGATGGCCTCCATAGCTCTGGAGGGCAGCTGCTGGCTTCACCATGGAAAGAGCTAATTCCTGCAGAGGTGCAAATTCCCCCTTTAAACTGCATGTAATAGCCTCATGCGGCAGGCACTGCAGTCCAGGGGCCTGGTGAACACCTCTCTGATTTGGAGAGACTTTGCTCCCCCTGCCTTGACAAACGGGTATAAAAGCACCACAGCTTCTGGGGTCCACCTGCTGCACCTGCCACAGAGGACCCTGTTGGAATGTAGGCTGTGAGGCTTTGGAGAATCAAAGGTGATGACACCTACCTACCTTCCTTCCTCCTTCCTCCCTCCCTCTTCTCCCTTCCTTCCTCTCTCCCTCCCTTCCTTCCTTCCTTTCTTAACTCTCTCTCTTCTATTTTTTCCTCCCCTTTTTCTCCCTATTTTCCTTCTGCTCTGGTCCAATCTAACAAACTCAACTCAACGGTCACTTGGTATCAGTTCACTTTAATTTACTCCAAGGGAATTTTTTACTCTCTCATGACCACTCCTGCTGCCCAGGACTGGCTCAGGACACCAGGGCATGACAATCCTTAGCTTGGAAAAGGCCTGTAAGATAGAGTCAAACTTTAACGCAGCACTGCCAAGTTCACCACTAAACCATGTCCCTCAGCACACATCTACCTATCCCCTCCAGGAATGGTAAGGAAAGTGGTGGGCATTTTCCTGGGCAGCCTGTTCCAGAGCTTGACAACCCTTTTGGGGAAAAACAATTTCCTAATGTCCAATCTAAAGTTCCCATGGTGGAACCTGAGGCCATTTCCTCTTCTCCTATCACTTTTTACTTGGGAGAAGAGATGGACCCCACCTCACCAAAACCTGCTTTCAGATAGCAATACAGAGCCTCTCAGCCTCCTCTTCTCCAGACCAAGCAACCCCAATTCCCTCAGCCACTCCCTAAAAGGCTTCTGCTCTGGACACTTCACTGCTTTCTTGATATTCTCCAGACATCCTGCAGTTCCTCACTATCTTTCTTGCAGCATGGGTATATATATACACATATTTGAAGATTTTTTCCTTTTATTTGTACCGAAGTACGAGGAAAAGAAACAGCAAGCAGGGAAATTACTTCTCTGGTTAAACAAGCCCATTGTACCACTGCATTAATAGAGAATAAAACCAACAGACGTGAGAGTTAATGCAGGAACAGCCAGAGATGATCTGCTCTCCTCAGACCCCACCTCAGAAGAAAATACTAATTATTTACATCACACTGTAAATCGGATGTCAAAATATATTCTGTAGCCTTGATCAGACCTCACCTGCAGTCCTGTGTGCAGTTCTGGAGTCCCCAGCACAGGAAGGACTTGGAAGTGTTGGAGTGGGTCCAGAGGAGGTCACGAAGATGCTGAGAGGGCTGCAGCAGCTCTGCTATGAGGACAGGCTACAAGAGTTGGGGCTGTGCAGCCTGAAGAAGAGAAGGCTTCCAGGAGACCTTGGAGTGGCCTTCCAGGATCTGAAGGGGGCTCCAGGAAGGCTGTGGAGGGACTATTGACAAGATCTTGCAATGACAGGACAAGGGGCAATGGGTTTGAACTGGTGGAGGGGAGATTGAAACTGGATGTTAGGAGGAAGTTGTTTGGAGTGAGGGTGGCAAGACACTGGCATAGGTTGCCCAGGGAGGTTGTGGAGCACAGAATCACCCAATGTGATCTTTGATCTTCGATCACATTGGGTGATTCTGTGCTCCACAACCTCCCTGAAGGTGTTCAAGGTCAGGTTGGAGGAGGCCTTGAGTGACCTGTACTAGTGGGAGGTGTCCCTGCCTATGGCAGGAGGTTGGAACTAGATTAGATGATCCTTGAGGTCCCTTCCAACCTTACCATTCTATGATTCATGCTTCAGACCGAAATTTAGCTTCCAAATATTTCCCTTTGTTCTGCTAAATAGTTACAGCGGAACTGTAAGAACTTGTTTACAGGTTGTGTTTCTTCAGATGGTAGATCAAGCAATGTCATGCTGCTACAGCAAAACAGCATGTCTTTCTCTCTTTTGAAAAACCTGGGCATTTTACTGTGAAACACAAACCCTTTGTGTCTGCCTTTCTCAGTATTCTGCAGATATTGCCTTCTCTGCAGGAGTCACACCTCGAAATTGCTTAGCAGCCAAAAAGAATGAATTCCTTGGGGCCTCATTCTGCATTCCTTATTGTGTGCAACTTCTTTTGAAGTCAAAACTAGTGATGTCATTTTAATTTGCTTCACATCTGCCATTCTTATCTTGGAAGAAAAAAAGAAAAGAAAAAAAAAATCTATCCTTTAATTCCATTCAAAATTTCTTGCAGTCCATCTTTTGTGCTGCTGGTTAAGTGTTGAACATTCGCTGTATTTGGTGTTCACATTAATAAAAATAGAGAGAGCAAGAGAGGAAATGAGCAAACTGTAAAAAAACTGCTGATGCTGGATAAAGGCAAACCATTTCAAGAACACATGCATTAACACCTTCCTGATAAGTGAAGACAGCAGCAAAAATTAGATAATCCCATCTCTTTCCATTGCACCAACAGGAAATTCAATAATAGCAAAAGCAGTGACCAGAGGCATTGCAGCGGTGCAGTTCAGTCCAGCATTTGATGAAATTGTGGAATTCATTTGTGAATATCAGACTTTGTAAAGACGTCCATGTCAGGAACTTTTATCCCTTTATCTGAACTCCTTTATCACATGCACAGACCCATGTGTGTGATGTAATGGTACAAAATTACCAAGGAAAATTAGTTTCTCCTGTATGCATGATGACAAGTCTATAGAAAGAACCTCCTTTCACAAGAAAAATACTGAACTTTTGACTTTCAAGTTTTGATAACTTTATTTTTATCTTGGCAAGTATCCTTTCTTGTCTGCAGAAGTGAAAGTTAAGGACAGCTGCAATGTGGCATACAGTATCTAAACACCAGATTTCTCAGCAGGACTTGGCAGGGGTGATTGGCCTCTCCCTTCACCATCTTTTGCTGCAGAATGCCTGTCTATCAAGAACACCAAATGCCACCTCCACTGGTTATTTTATTTTGGAATATTCTGTGCCACATGTAGGCTGAAGGGTTTGTCTTACTCATAAACTTTTACTGTGTGTGGTTGCACGTTCAGAAGGCAGAAGCCCATAGCAAGTCGTGCAGATAAACCCGACTGACGGAAATGCTACCGGTTAAATGGAACACAAAGAAGATAAAGCCAAAGAAATCTTGGGGCAACAATGACCACAGTAGCAAAACTTAGGTTATTGAGACTTAGGTTCCCAAAGTGCATGTTAGAAGTACAACAGCACAGTATCAGAATGACAGTCTCACCAAGGAGACCAGCTCAGGCGTAGGTAAGCCTACACTGGGGGAGGGAACCACAGTGAAAGGGCCAAGGAGTAGCTCTTTTGGGAGCTTTTTGGGGGCTGGAAAGTGGCACATCTGTGTTGAGGGCTGGCAGCTTGTGAGTGGCCTGCTCAGGTGGTGAGGGCAGAGTCCACCTGCTGTAGCACATCTAAACAAGGCACAACCAACCACACACACAGAGGTGAGCTCAGCTGATTGTAACTGCTCGCTCCCAGTATGGTGACCACACCAGTGAAAGCTGTTGCCAAGAAGAATGTGGGGACCCAAATGGAGTTCCCAAATAAACAGTTAACAAGCCAAACGAGCTAAAATACATACAATTTACCTGATGTCATTTCATTACCAAATAATTTTGGGGATTTAAATTTTACTTTTGATTATTTTTCAACAGGTATTTCCCCCCACCCTGTGATTTGCAAAGCAAGCAAGCTGCAGAGGTTATTTAAAATAAATCTCTCATCATAAAACAGAAGTTCACTGCCTTTAATGGAGTAATTCATTTCTCCTAAATGTTTTAGAGATTGAGAATAGCAATAGCTATTGGATAGATCAATCCATTTATGAGTTCAGTCACAATGAGGAGAATTCACTGTGAAAAACCTACCAAAGGTTGTTAGCATTTCTTGATTTGGTCAGACATCCAGACAAAAGAACTCTCCAATTTTATGAGTCTTGCATTGTGTCAGTATTTTTATTTTGTGCTGCCAAGTGACCACAACAGTTGCATTTAATGTTTTTGGTCCAAGTGTGGTTATTGCAGAATCACGGAATAGTAAGGTTGGACGGGACCTCAAGGATCATCTAGTTCCAACCCCCTGCCATAGAAGGTTTTCATTATTGAAAAGTGCATCACCTTACTAAAGTTACAGAGATTCAGCAAGCCATTCTGCTGATGCCATGCAGCTGATGAGGTCTTTGATAGAAGTTTTCTTAATTTACTTCCCAGTGTGCACACTTAAGAGTGTGGAGAACTGAAATGCATTTAACTAAGTGGTCTGTGCATCATGTAAAGCATAAAACAAGAACCCTTCCTGTTACTACATGCTAAGACTGGCCTCTGGCATTTTGTTGTGTGTTGTATTTATAATAATAAAAAGTAAATGAAAAGAGGAAAATTATGCAAACTGCCATTAACTTTGAGAAGCAGAAGACTTCCTCCAGAGTTAGAATTGGGTAACAAAGGTACACATTTCCCTGTGAGATAAAAAGTACAATATAAATAAATTTCTGACTGACATTATCATCTCATGTTCACCCACACTAAAGTGAGGATGTTGTCAGAGACCCAAAATGAAGTTCCAGGCACATTGTTTTCTTTTTCAGTCACTGTCAAGTCATTTTGTGATGGCAGGCACCTTAACTCACCTTTCTTTTTCTCTCCATATGGACAAATGTAGATGTAAACAAACAGCCATTTCTACACAGTGGAGCTTGCAGAGCCTTTTGCAGACCCTCTAGTCCAACCCTCCAGCTCGAAGCAGCATCAGCTAAAGCAGACTGTGTCCAGTTGGGTTCTGCATATCTTCAAAAATGAAGAGTCCACACCCCTTTTCTTCTTTTGCTTTTTAACAGAGCAAATTTTTGCTTGAAAGCAACTTTCTACACAAGCATATAACAACAAATCATTTCCCTAGTATTATGCTGAATTCTGAATTCTTCGAAATCACATAAATAATGTTAATTAAAGACTTCATGTTACATGCTGCACATAAAAGCAGCAAAGTTCTAAACACTGCTGTGAGAAACTGTTGTTCACATATGAAATTAAGCACATATTTAAGGTCTGCATAATAAATGAAGCCTTTTCCATAAGCATCAATTCAAAGATTGTGTGCAACTTATTAGGAATCAATTTATTTTCCAGATTGCTACCTGGTGAAGTAGATTCCTCCCATCATCAGTCAACTTACTTAGTCTTTGAGCAGCCTCCAGGGCATCATTTGCAGAATCAGCTACGAAGAATCTCTGAACTGTAACTCCATGGTCTGCCATTATTTTTTTGCTTTGGTACTCCTGCAGGTTCAGCCATCGCCTAGGGGTTAATTGAAGAGCCTAAAAAAAATGAGAGGGGGAAACAACATAATGCTCATTAAGAACAGTTCATAAGCCAGCCAGCTGAGCTCTTCCACCTTACGGGTATCTCGCAGCAGCAGTTAAACAGCACTGCTTCAGGGAAAAGGTAAAAACCGTATTATAGAATCAGGGAATGGTAAGGCTGGAAGGGACCTCAAAGATCATTCAGTTCCAAACCCCTGCCACAGGCAGGGACACCTCCCACTAGTACAGGTCACTCAAGGTCTTGTCCAGCCTGGCCTTGAACACCTCCAGGGAGGGAGCAGCCACAACCTCCCTGGGCAACCTGTGCCAGTGTCTCATCACCCTCACTGCAAACAATTTCCGCCTTAACATCCACTTTCAATCTCCCCTTTGCCACTTCAAACCCATTGCCCCTTGTCCTGTCATTACAAGACCTTGTAAATAGTCCCTCCCCAGTCTTCCTGTGGGCCCCCTTCAGATATTGATTTACCTAAGTGCCTTTCCTTAGTATTTGTGCATCCAAAATACTCTGAAAGCTACAGAAAGTCTTTTACAAACTCCACCAGGCTGACTGGGTGATCTCAGCTAGACAAAATGTCTTGCATTTAATATCAGTGCAGATTGGTAAGCATGGTTTGAACTCCTGAAGTTAATTTATGTTAGCATGTTATTCTGTGCTGTAAAAATAAGAACAGACTGCTACCTGAAAACAAATTAATTGTTTTAAATTAAATGTCCTTATTTGCATTAGAATTTGTATCACTCTCTGCTATAAAAATTATTTCTACAGATTTTGTGTATTTATTGCAGCATATAGAATCATAGAACGGTAAGGTTGGAAGGGACCTCAAAGATCATCTAGTTCCAATCCCCTGCCATAGGCAGGGACACCTCCCACTAGTACAGGTCACTCAAGACCTCATCCAATCTGGCCTTGAACACCTCCAGGGAGGTTGTGAAGCACAGAATCACCCAATGTGATCGAAGATCAAAGATCACATTGGGTGATTCTGTGCTCCACAACCTCCCTGGCAACCTGTGCCAGTGTCTCACCACCCTCACTCCAAACAACTTCCTCCTAACATCCACTTTCAATCTCCCGTCTGCCACTTCAAACCCATTGCCCCTTGTCCTAGCATTACAAGACCTTGTCAATAGTCCCTCCACAGCCTTCCTGGAGCCCCCCTCAGATACTGGAAGGCTACTCTAAGGTCTCCTGGAAGCCTTCTCTTCTCCAGGCTGCAGAGCCCAAACTCTCTCAGCCTGTCCTCAGAGCAGAGCTATATAAAAAGCAACAACACAGAATTAGCATCACCTTGTAGGAAATTGCACTAGTGAATATGTTTTCAGTGGTCTGCTATCTGTGCTTACTTGGTTACACTTCTAAGTATATTTTGTTGAGGATCGTGGCACAGCCCTGCAAAGCCAGCAGCAGCTGGAGCAGAATTTACCTTTCATTCTCAAGATGCCAGCACAGATGCTCGCATGTGCATATATATCATGGATACAGAGATACGGCACCATACACACACACAATGGCATCACATTTGCTCATCTTGGCAGTAACCTTTGAATAAAGACACCATAAAAGTCACAGGATCACTACTGAACAATTTTAAAAGAAGACATATTCCCCACACAGGATAAATTGTTATAAACAAAAGCAATAATTAAGGAGCTGTCACTGATTCCTGGCACTGGTATAATGGCAAAGGTGGAGCTGACTCCTGGCACTAGTGTAAGCTGGTTTTGTGCCAGGAAAAGATGCTCTTCCCACGTGGAGAGACAAACATGTTGTCCTTCTGGTAAACAGCCCAAAAGCAATTCTTGGTTTCCCCTGAAGTAAGGAACACAGTATGCAAGCTAGCACTACATATTTAGATATGGTAGTCAGAGGATTATTGACTATACTAGTACTTTGATCTCCAACAGCATGATAAAAAAATGTTATCCTAATGCAACTTTATACTGAAAGAAAAAGCCTCCATGCTGGTCTTTCAATAATACACTCTACGCACAATACCAGAGTTCTAAATGCTGTCTTGTATCAAAAGCAGAACTCCATCTGCTCCTGTTTGCTTTGAAACACAGCACAAAAGATTGATGCATAAAGAAAATACAAACCCCATCTTCTACAGTATATAGCCACATGTTTTCTGTACAAGTGACTCCCACAGAACTTAAACAGTTACAAATAGCTCAGAATGACACATTTTAAATTCTTTTAACCATATTTGTCAATATATTTGAGAAGAATGACAGTAGTGTTGGTGGTTATCTCCAACTCTAGTCATCGTATAGGCACCTCGGAATGATTTCTATTCCTCCATGTTACCCACAGACAATACCTTATTACATTTATACAATGCCTTCAAATGTAAGGTCAAAATCTAAAGTCACTTCCATAGTTGTTGCCATTTAAATTGTTTTCCTATTAGAAGTTCTCTGCAAGAATCCAACAGCTATTACTTCATGACCCTTTCCACAAAGGGATTAACACTTAGCAGGCAAGAAGGACACTGAAGTTCTGGAGGCCAGAGAACTTCAGCCAAAGTGGATGTCACAATCCTTTAGCTTCCATAAAGCTACAGAAAATTTTTAGTGTGACTGGCAAAAATACTGTTTCTCTCTCACAGTTATAAAACTCTTTCACATTGTTTCTGTGAAAAGTACCTCATAATAACAACGACAATATTATTATACTGAGGACTTCAGAATACTGCATTATTTATACATGCATACAATCCATACATATATACACACATGAACACTGAGGAGATCACCAGAATCTGCACAGGCAGCCAGGAGTCTACCAAGGAACCTATTGTGGCAGGGCACACCCAAGTCCCCGTCCCACCAGAGGTTCGAATGGATGCAAAACTGTTTTGCTCCCCCCCACCTATGGCTTCAGGGGTTTGGAATGTGGAAAGAAGTAGGCACCAAGTATCATACTCCCCTCCCAGGGGCTTGGACAGGGAAGAGTAAATCACCCCAGAATACAGATGTGGCAACTGGACAAGAGTGTCTAGGGGGACTTTGACTGGGACTTTGACTCAGACCTTGAGACGGATCTTGAGTCAGACCTGGAGTCAGACCTTGAGGGGCATCTGGCAGAAGGGTGAGGAGAAAGCACAATCCCTGCTTTGGGACCGCTGCATCCTGCCTGCCTGCTGCAGGGAGCTGCCTCTGCCCCAAACCACCACCGTTGGAGGGCTCACTGCCGAGCAGCCTGGCTTGGCCCTGTGCTGACTCATGCTCTGTGCCGCCTCATGCTCTGTGCCTGCGGTAGCAGGGCCTGCAGTCACTTTGGGCTCTGGCAGGTTTACTCACATTGGATCCTGTGCCGTTGATCCATTGCTGGATTACAACTTGCAGTTCCAGGCACTGCCACAAAGGAGCCAAGAGACCAGTTCCAAATTCCTACTCCACCGCTGTGAGTAGCTCAGACCTGCCCTAGGGCTCCAGGCTGCTGGAGGCAAAGATATTTTGTGGCAAACCTTTTCCAACTTTCTGATTTTCCTGCATTACTAAATTCTGTATAAGCATCCTTGTGAAGATCTTCCTAAACGAATTTGAACCCAATCTAACTAATTTGTATAGAGTAGAGGGTTTTTGGGAAATAAAATAACTACAGATTTTATAATTCCTGCCTTGTTAATTCCCACAACTGATTCACTTACCATGAGATTAAAACATTTTCAAAGATCCACATTTTGCAGTTGTAAGTAGCAGTGAAAGAAAGAACATCCTAGCCATGATCAGAAGCTGACCACATCTGCAGAGAAAGCGGGGTGAGGAAGAGGAAAAAGTCATCTCCACCTGAGTCAGTGCTTACTGCCCTTCTGCCCTACCTGATGTGTGCACTCCCTGCTCAAAGCCCGGAGCTACAGCAGCAGACCACTTACAAAGCCATTTCTCAATCCATTTCCCTTGAGAAAGAGAGACTTTAACAATCTGACTTCCAGGGTTTCAGGAAAATATGCTCACACCTGTAACTACAGTGGATTGACTGATACTAACATAAACAAACCCATCACTTCCAATTTCAGTATGAAAGGAAGAAACTTGAATTTAAGCAATCAGTTATAATCTAATTCTGTTCTTGTACTGTCCAGAAGCAACATTAATTCTGATTTGAAATAAAGAGTAAATCTACACTGATAGCACTTTTTGTTCACTGGTTGTGTATTTATAGATCTTACAGGTGCAGTTGTTTTTCTCTTACATAATCTTGTATTTACAAGGACCCAAAAGACCTTTCACATATGTCAAGCTGATCTTGGATATAATTAAATAAATACAGAAAAAACACTGTTACAACTGCTCTATTAAATAAAAAGCTGAATTAGAAGTTTTGCTAAGGATTGCTCTTATCTACAGTTACGAATGATGCAAAATCAAT
>VWYK01120391.1:4717-15192 GCA_013399775.1 Semnornis frantzii
AAAAAAAAAGACAAAGAAATATACTTTTAATTAAAAAAAAAAAAAAAAAAAAAAAAGGAAGGAAATGAAAAAGCAAAACATAGCTTCAAACAAACCCTTCCTCCTCTTTCTTTGTATTTGAAGAGCCGTCTTCTGAAAGGAATCTGACATCCAAACATTACAGGTATCTTTATAATAGTCTGAGCAAGAAGCCAAATGTGAGTGTGATGTGAATGGCACTGAATTTTAGACGGCTGCGTTTCTATTGCAGTTCCATCATGATACAGTGAATGCGACTGGGTACTTTGCATTGTAAATCATCCTCATCCCAGGGCAAGTAATGAGTAAGAGTTCTCAGTCCCCTAAAACAAGACCTGACTCTGCAGCAGATGGCCTTCTATAAAGAGATCAGCTAACCCTGCCAGGGTGTGTAATGCATGCTCTGAGATTGCCTACCAGATCCAGCCCCTCAGGGGATGTGAGCAGAGGAACTTCTAGATTCTGGATCTTGATCAGGGTCAGGCAGGAGCCAGCTGCTGAGAGGCTAACCCCTGCAAAAAATGAGGTGTTTCTGTGTGTATGCAGAAGTCAAACTTTTGGAGGTTCTGAGGAAAGTTAGAACTATGGACTGTTGTGCCTATTGAAGTAAGCTTCTTCAAGGGTTTAGCAGTACTCTAACATGTTTTCAGTATCTCGGCCTCCAGTTTAGATATCTTCTGTACAAGTATCTGATGTAGTTTCTTGTCTGGCACGAGGCTCCCCATGAAGTTAGAACTCTGAACCTATGCCTGCTGGAGAACTGGTGGCATTGCCTACTGCAAATGTTTTAAAAATTGCCTTAAATGTGGTCAGTTAAAGGTGTAATATTTGGAAGAAGTGACTGCTAGATATTGTTAGAGAGGGTAAAATCACTATTATTCAGTTGAAGAATTAGCCAGCTTACCTGAAAGGCGTTTCTTTTTCATCTTGCTATCCCAGTGAACTTCCAAGCAGGCTACTTCACGACACTAGAATAGATGTGATGCGTACAGAGACAGATTACTCATCCAGCAATCTCACCACCAGTGCTGGCGGATGTTGAGAGGGTCATTGTAGAAAGAGTCATTGCATGAATGAGGGAAACAATCATGCTGAAAACTTCTGCCAGACTCAGTGAAAGTGGCAATTAACTTCATCCTGTGGGTGAAGGTGCTGTGCTAAACACATAGTGGTGTTCACAGAATCACAGAACCATAGAGGTTGGAAGGCACCTCCAGAGATCATTTGGTCCAACCCCTCTGCCAAGGCAGGATCCCCTAGTGTAGTTCACATAAGAATGTGTCCAGGCTTTGAAAGTCTCCAGAGAAGGAGACTCCACAACTTCTCTGGGCAGCCTGTTCCAGTGCTCTGTCACCCTCACTATAAAGAAGTTTCTCCTCATGTTGAGGTGAAACCTTCTTTGTTCCTGTAGCTCCTTATCTTACCTTTGCTGACTACAAAAAGAGATTGGCCCCATCTGCTTGACACCCACCCCTTATATTGATAGACATTGATGAGATCTCCTCTCAGCAGACATAGCACAGCAGACATAACCTTCAGGTACACCTACACCATGTAGCTGTTTTCACTGGATGTAGGCAAAAGGGAAAACATGAGCAGTCTGAAAGCTCCTCTGTGATAATGCTGACCTCAAAGAAAAGGCATCTAAGAGAAGAAGTATCACTACAGAAAGAAGATTTGCAATGTTTCCCTCACTGCCATCACAGTCAGCTAAGGTAGAGAATGATGCAGGAAAGAATAAAAAAGGACAAAACAAATAATGTTTTACCACTATTGCCCCATTTGTGATGGTGTCTTCAGGAGGACCCGAGCTAAAAAATGAGCACAAGTAATATGTTTTATAAAGAACATAATCTGGCTACTGTCCTGAACAGAACATATTTTTATCTCTCTCCTTAAAAAAAAAAAAAAAAAAAAATTGGCTTTTTGCTTCTGCTTGTAGAACTATATTTCATTTTCATTAGGTATCTCATATCTACCTATGAGAAATCATTCAGTTGCATTAAGGCACCTGGAAAGTGCTTGTTACAGCCCTAACAGTGCAGGTATGTCAAGGATTTGATAGCAATTCCCAGTCATGAGCTGCTCAGAGAACGCTGGTGAGAAAATCTACAGACTCATGGCAGGGGGATGCACCAGCCCCAAAAAACCAACTCTGACCTATGGGAGTAATGGATAAATGCTAAGAGAAAGTAATGGAATTTGAAATTCAGGGCTTGTTCTCCACATGATAGCATTCTTTTTTTTTCTTGTAATGATTTGCTAATGGACACTAAATTTGGAAAACAAGTGACTCTGGCTATTAAGATGATACTGGGTGTACAGGTTTCCCTGCACTGCTGCATTACTCCTGTAATAATGGGGTTTTACTCACATGCTCTCCAGGACAAACTCAACTTCCAGCTCCTCCCTTTTCTGAAAATGAAAGAAGAAAATTGAAAAGAAGCAGTTTCAATTAGCACATGTAGAAGTTCATTATTCCAAGCAGAGTTTCCTTTATGCTTTACTAAGTAACTTTTTTTTTTTCTTTTTTTTTTTTTTTTAAATAATTTTTTTTTTTTTTTTTTTTTTTTTTTTTTTTTTTAGTGCTTGCTACTGTCAGCATTAGAGGACAGGCAGCTTTTTCTTTCCCAGGGAAGAACAAAGGGTGTTTGGTGCTTACAGGTCTCCTTAGTAAACCTTTATTTTTCACTTTCTTCCCTGCCAGCTTCCACATGCTGAACACAATATCCTAAGTCTTGGTGTTTAGCAAAATATCATGGGAACAGGCTGTTTTTCTGGCCTTGCATTGTGTTTCTTTTTAGAGTCTTTATGAAGGTTAGATAAACTCTGCCATTTTCTGCCAGGTTATTAAAAGCGCAAAGCTTTCCTAAAATTGCATATCTCCTGGGGCTTTGAGGATTTGGCCGTGATGCATGCCAGAAGAGAGTAGCAGGAATTTGAGAAGGTCACCTCGTTTCATCCCTGCTGCACTGTTTTCAAGATTTTAATAAATTTTATTATTTTTTTTCACCAAGCTGGTCCTGGTGGTACAAGCCAGAAGTGACAGCACACTGCTTTTATCAAAGGGGAGGGAATCGAACTTCAGGATGTACTAAAGTCCGACTGAGCTCTCACCTGTGGATTTAGTTGGAATGCTGTGGACACTCTTTCCCCAAGAGGAATTTTAGCTACATCGAAAAGCACAATTGCATGATCATCATCACGAATGATGTCATCATCAGAAACAGTAATTTCCAGGATATTCTGGGAAAAGAAATGAAAAATGTTTGATTTGTTAGCATGTACTTGACAAGTGTGACCTTCTGCAGCTCTTTCAGGTTCAGCACTTGCTTTACAGAAAGGAGACAGAAAAGCAGTGATGACAAAGTGTCACAAAGAAGAGTGAGAAAATAAGTGCAATCCGCTTCTAATCTCAGCAATTAAGGCCAAGATGAGATTTACTTTAATTCATCCTTTATGGTTTTGAGTAGCTCTCACCAAAAATGCAGCCTTTTGGGAAGGAATGTGGATAGCCAGAAATCCTACACTGCCCTGTGTCAACAGGGAAATAGAGATCACTTCACACCAATAATTACCTACACTGGCACAAGTTGCCCAGGGAGGTTGTGGCTGCTCCCTCCCTGGAGGTGTTCAAGGCCAGGTCGGATAAGGCCTCGAGTAACCTGTACTAGTGGGAGGTGTCCCTGCCTATGGTAGGGGGTTGGAACTAGATGATCATTGAGGTTCCTTCCAACCTTACCATTCTGTGATTCTATGTCCTTGGGTTGTCCTCTTTCAGACATCTGTTCTTAATTATTTGAGTGTAGTGTAATTATCAACAACAAACTGAGTAAATATCTTAACAATACTCTAAGGTAGCAGCTTCCTGGCATTGATATGACATTATTTCATATGGTCTCAGGGAAATATAATTTTGTGTGTTTGACTGTTGCTTTATATGTTCTCATTTCACCTTTTCTGTGTTACCTCTCATTGGTCTCATCGACTTCCTCCAAGGAGGTCAGTTATTGATATACTAGTAATGTGAGTCTATCTGTTAGAGGAAAGGATTTCAGCAAAAGCCAAAACTGTTTTGCTCCAGTTTGCTAGGAGAATGTTAAGTAAAGCCATAAAGGCACTAGAAGACATGACATCCTGATTTTGAGCTGAACTGAAAGAAGCTGCATAGAGATTAGATGAAGAAGAGAGTATTCAGTTTGTATACCTTGACTTGCCTCTGTATCCTGAAGTAGAAAGTTTCATTCCACACAGGATTTCTGCAGTTTTTGATGGTTTTGGTGTGGAACTTTTCATCTGAAGCAGCTGGCAACCAGAGGCTCACGTAGCAATCTGATTGGCTTACTACAGGGAACATAGGCACAAAATATTTGGCAGCAGAAGCACAGCACAAGAAGTGGAGGCATTGAAATGCTCTGTAGCTTGACCATGGATAAGAGATGGTCAGTTCTTTTTGATATGCATCAGCCAAAACAGGATGATAGAAATCACACAGATGGATAAAACTTGTTTGCTGTTCATCATTACACTTTTTAATAAGCATTGTATTCAAATCGTATTCATAGTATGACACATTTGGCAAAAACATACAGTTCTAGCCAGTAGACAGAACAATGTGTATGGGCAGAACCCTTGTACTGCTCCTTATCAATGTTATTTGAGCTCTTTCCAGATTTGGCCGGAGAAGAAACTGCAGCTAACGAAGCAGAGAGTGAGCCTCAAACCCTGGGAAGGATTGGGTGTAAATTGCCTCTGCAGCAACTTAGCTTTATGAGAAATCTTAAAAGAATCAGGTTTGAGTCTGATTCAGATAATGAAGATCTGGCACAGCTGGTTATTAACCCTTCACAATGGAAAACTAATTATTCCAGCTACCTAGATCTCCTTAGGTGGAGTAGGAAGGGAGAGGCCTACCAGTAGTACTGTTGCTTCTTTAGGAGGTCAATAGGTGGCTGGAGCCTCTTCCACACCATTTACTGGTGTCTGAAAGACCTGGAAGCTGTTTCCTACTCCAGCTCTTCCCAGGAAAAATTAAGTGGCAGAAAGGGTTTGGATCTTGTGGGTGAAGGGAGCAAACCTGCACTTTCTATAAGGGATTGTATCCTTTAGATCATGAACCAAGCAAACACCAAAGAGATTCTTGGATTTTGGGCAGGAACTTTTCCAGAGGCAACTGGAAGGGCTGATCCATCCTGTAGTGTAAACACAGGCTTTGAACACGACCTTGAAAATGAAGTGAGGTGAAACCACTAGGACAAAGTACATGCTCTTCCCATGGAGAAAGGGGACTATGCCACATATGGTTTTGCCACAATTTATCTAGAGTCCCTACTGATGAGGAGAGGTTCCTTTTTCACCACAGTGTTTTTTTGTATTTCCCTTGAGTTGCACAGGCAGTATCAACCATTCCCTGTGCTATGACTCTAACTTAGCTTATGCTATCTTTGTAGAAGTGGCAGTTTGCTTGAAGATGGCATAAGCTGTGAGTGGAATGGTAGGACAGATCAAAAATAACAGGATAGCTGGATGTCTGCTGCATACTAAGAAGCCCATGATATCCTCAGCTGCAAGGAATGACTAACCAGCTGGTTTTGGTCCCTCTTATTCCTGAAAAAAGCACAAAAACCAGCTACTGATTATCGTCCAGGTTATTCATTACTACCTGAAAGCTAACACAGAAATGGTACTTGCATTTTCTTCGTGCTCTAATTCTAATGCAATTGCTGGGCATCATTAGCCATTTCATGCCATGCCAGGCCCTTAGTTTGGTGAATGTGTTGCAACTTCATGCCCTGATGACATGATGTTACCCCATGTGGATGCTGAGACATCAGAACTCAGTCCCCTTGGCAGTCAGCACTAGGTGACACTGATATTCTCACCCATTTTTCAACAACTTCTGATTCAATTGCATTTGTGTGTTGGTGAGACTGTTTCTTACCTCTGTCTTCAAGCTAAAACTCGGCTACAATTCAGTACTGAACTGAGAAGTTCAGAACTGAAGCCAGCAGGTTGCTGCTCTGTGAGAGTGTGCTTCTATGGCGTGTTTTTGAAACTAACCACCATGTGCTAAAGTCATTCATCTCCATCACAAGTAAGAAGGCAATCGCAGCACTGAAAACCAAAGCGTCTAAGAAAAAACTGATCTCACAAGAACAATGGATGGAAACTATGAAATCCCATCTATCCTGTTACTGCATTTCATAACATCAAAAGGAAGAAATTATTTTCTCCTAGTGAATTCCTCTCCACCTGCACAGACAGGTTTCTCTTGAATCCTAGTTTACTATTGAAAGAACAGCCACTTCCATTTCTCAATCATCAGACATGGTCTCCAGGGAAATTTTCCCTTGCCAGCATAGCATGATGCAAACCACACTGGCCAAATGATGAGTCCTCCAAGTGGAGGTCACAACAGCCCCAAGTGGGTCACAACAGCCCCATGTACCACTACTGGCTTGGGGAAGAGCGGCTGGAAAGCTGTCCAGCAGAAAAAGATCTGGTGGTCTTGGTTGACAGCTGGCTGAACATAAGCCAGCAATGTGTTCAGGTGGCCAACAAGGCCAACAGCATCCTGGCCTGCATCAGGAATAGGGTGACCAGCAGGAGAAGGGAAGCAATTGTGACCCCAGTACTCAGTACCGGTGATGCCACGCCTCAAATACTGTGTTCCGTTTTGGTCCCCTCACAACGAGAAAGTCATTGAGGTATTGAAACTTGTCCAAAGAAGGACAACGAAGATGGGAAAGACCTGGAGAAGAAATCTTATGAGGAGCATCTCAGGGAGCTGGGATTGTTCAGTCTGGAGAAGAGAAGGTTGAGTGGAGACCTTGCTACTCTCTGCAACTCCCTAAGAGGAAGTTGTCGTAAGTGGATGTTGGCATTCCTAGGTATCAAGTGATATGACAAAAGGAATGGCCTCACATTCTACCAGGGGAGGTTTAGATTGGATATTAGAAAGACCTTCTTTACCAAAAGAGTGATCAGGCATTGGAATGGATTGTCCAGGGAGGTGGTGAGGTCACCATCTCTGGAGATGTTAAAAAATGTGTAGACGTGGTCACGGTTTAATAGCCATCTTGGGGTCAGGTTAGTGGTTCAACTTAATGACCTGGGGACTTTTTGTCTTTTCCAAGAAAAACAATTATATGGTCCTACAAAACATGAAGAAGTTTCCTCTGGCTGCTGTCTGAGAGCTGACTGGAACTGAACTCTGTTCTCTAAGGTATCTGTATGAAACACTCATCTGTAAGTGCAATAACAAATACTCTCTGAAGATTGCTTGTGGAAATAACAAATGCTCAGAGATGTGCTGTGTTCAATCAGTGAAGCCCTTTACCAGGAGTGGACAGTCCCATGTGAATGAGGTCCCCACCCTTTCCATCCATTTAAGCTGAACAGCAAAGAAGGACATGTTCTCTGGAGCACAGGTTCAGTGTGTGCAATACCTGCTGCAGTTACAGAGCAAAGCTTTCTCGCCCTGGGTCACCTCTTTCTTCCGTGCTAACAGCTTGCATTCTTGGGGCTGGACCATGAGTATCACATGCACTAGGTGTATTCTCCCTAATTAGCCTACATTTATTTTCCATAGCAGAGAAACGTCTGATGACTTTGGACAACCACTCTGATTTACAAACTCCAGTAGTATCACTCCAGAACTGACTCAGGTCTTTTGAATGGATAGAAGAGGACATTCTGCAAAATAGTTTCATAATCTAGAAGAAAAGAAAAACTCCGAGTTCCTCTTTTATACATCACAGAACAGGATCTGCCTTACAAAATACACAAGTTGTTTCTTCATCCAAAGATGAAAAACAAAATGAAGATCTGAAAATAAAAGGAAGAGTAAAAGGTATGACTGTTCTTCCCTCTCAGTCAAGACCAATTTTTCTTTCACAACTGAGACAGCTTCAATGAGCACCTGATTTCTACAGTTAGCAAATACACCTGGTAAGCACAGTCACGTTTCAACCCCCACACTCTGTAAGATTTTACCATGTCCTACCTCAGCTATAACAGCTGCATCACAGAGATCCCCTGGCCCACAGTCTCTTGAACTGGCAGGACAACATCCAGCAAAGCTGTTCTTCCTCTGGGAAGAAATCACCTGTCAGCCTGAAACTCACTCCAAGTAGTTTCTTACTGGGACACACAGTTCAAGTTCACCTCTGCAGCCCAGGCAGAGCGTAGCAAATGCCCAGTACCAGTGAGGCTGAGGGTGTCAAGCCTGACCTGATGCTCCCCCTCTTAACCCCAGCTGTGTTAGTGATCCTGAACATGCTCTGATATGTGGTATCAGGCTGACATGATTTCAGAGAGCAGCCTGCCATGGAGACCCTTTTACTCAGGTCTTCAGACTCATCTGAGACCCAGAGGAGCCCAGGAGAGTTTCACTCTTTCAAGTTGTACTAAACCATAGTTGGGAGGGTCACGTTGCTGCAGGTCTGTGTCACCTGCGTTGCCTGAGGACCCGAGAAAGATCTACTTGTATTTGTGGTGCCTCAGGGCAAATCCCCTCCTTCCCTCATTGTTTGTCCTTGGGAGTGGGGGTCAGCTCTGGCTTTGAGCTTTAGGGGCTGTCATAAACCAGCAGATAAATACCAATGATGCTAAAGCTGGGCAAGGTTAGGAGCTTGGTAGAACTCTGTGTGGCCACCCAATAACTCATTTAAGGAGAGAAGATGAAAGGTTCTAGGGAGCCTGTCCACCATGGCCCTCATCCCCCATTGCCTGTCTCCTTTCTCACTCTTTTTGGAAACAGGGTGACTGGAAGGGGTGTTAGCCGTGAGAAAAGGAGCTAATGCACAGTTTTCCCCACCACCTGGCCAGGTATTCCTCCTACACATGAGGAATTCTCTGGAAGTGATGCCATTAATAGTTAGGAAATGTAAGCTTTTGTAAAAGCCTCTGGCACTAACCTCTGACTGAGGAACACGCCAGTGACCAAAAATATCATTCTTTTACCTAACTTGGCTGCAGTTTCGGATTGAGGAGGGGAATAGCACTGCAAAGCAGGTGCCAGTCTGTAGAGTCCCATAAACTTCACCAGAACTGTTTTCTTTCTAGCATGCCCACCACCTTGGCAGCCTAAGTTCGTGTAAGCATTGAAGCTTGATGATGACAGAATGAGTGTAAGTGATCTCATCTGATCTCTCTAGTGTCCACAGTATTATCAGGGAGTGCCAGAAATGTGTTTGAATCTGATCTATGATTGCAAACTGGCATAAAGATCAGTTAAGAACACAGTGAAAATTAATTAGCTCAGGTCTATCGGGAGCATTTGCATAAGACAGAAATCAACTAAATGTTACCTAAGTATAGATGAGCCCACAGAAACAGTGGAGTGACTGCAGATATATGAAAAGGGCTAATTGATCCATTGAGGAGGAGACCAGAGCTTTCTTTTTGGTCTTGGTTTTGTTTTTTCCCTTGTGTGAAAATAGATGCAATCCTTGGCAAACTCCACCAGCACGTGTTGCTGACAGGCAAAGGTGTAGCAATCAGATTTCACAAGCCTGGGATGGAGTCCCAGGTTGTTCTGAAACAAACAGTGCACAGTGCAAATTACAAAAACCACCCAGGATCAAGCTGGGTGCACAAGTGAGGACTATGAGTGGAATTGTGTAGAAAGTGGTGTTTTCTGAAGCCAGGATTTGACAAGTCCATCAGGGGAAAAATATAAAAGCTTGAATGGCTGAAGGACCTGTCTGTCTGCACTTGCAACAGAGAAAAACAAGAAAACAGACATGTCTTAGCCAAGTGGAGGTGAACAGAAACTCAAATAAACACATCACAGGATGTCAAAGGTTGGAAGGGACCCAAAGAGACCACCGAGTCCAGCCCTGCTCCCAAAGCAGGACCATACAATCTATCTCGGGTCACAGAGGAATACATCCAAAGGGACCTTGAAAGTCTTCAGAAAAGGAGACTCCACAACATCTCTGGGGAGCTTGTTCCAGTGGTCTGTGACCCTTACTGTAAAGAAGTTCCCCCTTGCATTGAGGTGGAACCTCCTGTGCTGCAGCTTACATCCATTGCTCCTTGTCCTATCACAGGGAGCAAGTGATAACAGCACGTGCTTAGAAAGATGGGAAGCCAGCACACAGGCAGAAAAAGCAAGTCACAGAAGCTGCTGCAGTTGGTTGTAAAAGTGGCTTATTCCTGGATTTGGAAGAAAATCTAGGGAAACCTGAAACAGCTTATCACCAAACTTGCCAGCCTTCCACCGATGTCTCACAGTCAGGTAGTACCTGTATCAGCTGCTTATAATCCATTTTCCAGGGAAAGAGATGACACTGCTCAGAGAAGGCTGGGTAGACAGTGTTTTCTAATTCTCATCAGCACACATTAGTATGTGCAGCTATTTTAGTTGAGTCAGGTACTCTCGAATGTCAAACTCAAAACATTAAGCTAAACCAGACATCATTATCAGTGCAAAATCAAGCGCTTAAGAACTA